>JAFMPE010142041.1:21839-32671 GCA_024759925.1 Ficus religiosa
TGCAGGTCGAACTTAATCAAGAAACTGCTCAATATAAATCTGTGCCGTTCCGGTGGAAAAAGAGGCACGGTTTCTACTAAACACTAACTGCATTCTCCCACTTGTCATTTTTAAGTCAAGCATCGGAGTACCTGTGGCCAACACCATACCAACATCCAACTTCCGTGCTTGTGGGGTCTCTTGTGGGAGATTTTACCCAGCTCCGCTGCAGCACTTGAAGTTGAGCTATCCATATGAACAACCAAAAAAAAAAAAAATTGTGCCAACATTCATAATGCCCCATTCTAGTTCATATCCAACCAACTAAAGAAGGAAAATTAAATTCAAACAAGGTTAAGGAACTCGCAAAAATCATTGTATAATAGTGCTTAGTACCTGTTAGGCTTTCCATGCATTAATTGTAACTCCTTCAGCTCAGGAGAAACACAGAACACTTCCTCATTTGTGATTCTTTTTTCCTGCCAAATAATAAAGAATGAGTGATTCTGCATACACTCAATTTATAGTTCGTGAGTATCGTTACTAAAAGAAGCCGAAGAGATGAAAAGACATAGATACTGGAATCACCACGTTTACATTAGACCTGGAATGAGCTTCGGAAAAGTCTTCAAGTAACAGATAAAATAAAAACAAGCCTTAATGAACATTCATCTTCTCCAAATAAGCATATTCTGACAGGTGCTTCGGCAGAAAAAATTAGACTTCATGGCAAATCAAAATTCCTATTTCTCCAGAAAAATACAGTACACTCATATCTACCAGTCATACAGTATATATTCAAACCAATAGGAAACTATGATTAGACAACAAGTTTCTTTAAAAGGACAGAGACTTGATAATTTAACAAGTTTCGTTGACACAGATGAAAAGAAAAAAAAAAAAAAAAAAAAGAGTTTAACAAGAGCCTTTTCATTTTTGTTCTGCATTAGCTGATAATCCTCATGCCCCCTGCATCTGTCAACACGAAAGGACCAAAAAAAAAAAGCTTTTGAACTACGTAACTGGTAGATTTGTAAATAATTGATTTCTTATGAATTCAACATTTGCAAGGGAATTCTTGCTTCTGCAGTAGCATGAATTGATTAATTTTTTCTTTTGATCCACAACAAGTTTTTAAGTTAAATGAAAACCAATTATTGTTCTTTAAATTATAAGGAATTTAAAAACAAATACCTGGGGATTTGGAAAGGTAAGTGAATGCCCAACAATCATCATTCTAATTTCCACCAATTCAAAATCTTCATTCCTTTCTGACATTGTGTGACCAATGTAGTATTTGCAAAGATACGAAAATAAGCCAGAGATGAGCGCAGCGTTTCTTGTTGCTAACGGTTACACGCTTCAATGGAGATGAGGTATGCTGAAATTCCAAACAATCAAGGGTTCAACATCTAGTCTCTCGTATTTTGTGGAACACGTAGAATATGAGAGCTCCCAACTAGATATATGGTGGTCCTAAAGCTCCTTCCCTGACTCAGAAGAAAGTGGAGCAACATGTGAAATTCACAGGATAAAGAAAAACAAACCGATGTTACAATATATGCATTGTTTTCCAATCTACCTGTGTAAATTTTCAGCTGATCGGATTGACCATGGAAATTATGATTCCAGGAAGCACAGCCATAAGAAGTGATGCTGCTGAGCCAACTTTGCAAGATGCTGTGGATGAATGGTAAAAGGCGAGACCATATTTAACTGCAAATATTCCAAACTAAAATGAAACAATGACCATCGAGATGGCAAGTAATTCAAAAGACAGATCATATACAAAACATATACATATATATGTAAATTTAACTAATTCTCCGTTAATATCCTAAACGAGCAAGGTTTGCAAACCATGTAGTCTAACCATGTTAACTTGACTGGAAGACAGAAAAAGAGATCACATAACTAAGATATACGTATTTACCAATTAGTATCAAACAAATTCAATAAATCACAAATATATTCTAATCATCCAAGGTAATGCAGCACATACCTCCTAAAAAAATGTCATTTACACATCTTTAAATGTATCCTCAATCCTTGAATTTCAGGCTCGGTATTGCTCTCAACTGGTTTTGGTTGAATGATTTTCTCAGTTGTTCATGCTTAAAGAGCAGCTGAAGATTAAATCATAATTCTTTTAAAATGAAGCATCCCATACTCTACAGCAGATGCACATGCTGCCTTTAAGCCATTTTCGTTTGGACCATCCACGGTCAGTAGCATTGTCAACTTTTGGAGGAGCGGCAACATGAGTAGTGTCAGCAGCCAGAACCCTGCATCATCTGCAAATAGGCCAAACGACAACATCAACATCTCGAAAGTTCGATATAAACAGGTTTTCTACAATGTAATGAAGCTACTAAAAGTAAACTGAGATGTTAACAGAAAATGTAGACATTTTGCTTTCCAGAGAGGGAAAACAAGCATCAAGTACCTCGGATAGATTCCAACATAAAATAAGCAATGAATCAAGACTATTGAAGTCGCAGGGACGTATAGAAAATGAAAGACATGAATTGATAGGGAAATCAAATTGTGATGCAAATCTCAGCAGCAAATTACGACTGTAGTTTGTGGGAACCAGGACCTTTCACCTGCACAGAGTAAACTAGTTCAGTAAGCAAAAAAGCATTGAACTTCACATTGAAATAAGTCAACTATCTTTGTTTCTCGATCACCGAAAAGAGTGGTCTTTCAATTTTTTTTTTCAGTTGCAGAGCACATATTTAGTACAAATCGAATAGATTCCAGAGATAAAAGATTTTGAAAAATAGAGAAAATAGATCTGATATTGAATAAACCAGCAGTAACAAATAAAGTTTCATATAATTAAGAGAAATTGTCGTGAGTGGGCAATTGCAATCCATCTACAATATTTTTAAAATTAAACAACTGATTGTTTTGGAAACTTAAAACTTGAAATTTTGAAAAATAGGTTAAAATTTTAGAGCACTTATTGAGGGGAAAAAAAAACACGGACGTTTTAATTTCTTCAAAATGCACAAGAGGAATAAAAACAACAAATTATGAATGGTAAATGAAGAAGAAATTGAAAAATACCTGAAAATTTGGAAACCAAATAGCCGAAAAAAACTAGGCAATGCTAATCCAGTTGATCTCAACACAAGGAATGTGGGAAATCTTATGCCAATCATTGCCTGTCCCTTTCTGACACCGTGGCTCCAACAAAGGACATCCAGAGATATGAAGAGAAGAAAGTGATGAGGGTAGCCCCTGTTCAGGCAAGCACTGCAAATTTTCGCAAAAATGAATTGCCAACATTTCAAGGGAGATGAGGCGTTGAAAGCCCATTCGATTCAAGTCTCTAAGGTTTTGAAACCCACTGATCCAGAGAGAAGTGAGAGACGGGGGCAATCCCTCTTCTAGCAAGCCCAGAAGCTTTTCAGAATCAAAAATTGTTAGATCTTTAAGCGAGATGAAGTTTTTTAAGCCGCCCTTCACATTCTCTTCTTCTAGTGAGTCGTACTTGAGATTTTTGCAGTAATAAATACTCAACTCTTCAAGGTAGATGTGGTGTTGAAAGAAGTTTTTGCCCAGGTCTTTAAGGCTTGGAAGGTCTGAGATAATGAGAGAAGTTAGAGACGTGGGTAGCCCATTTTCGGACAAGCACTGAAGGTTTCCACAATTTCGAATACTCAACTGTTTAAGGGAGATGAGGTGTTGAAGGCCACCCTTGCCAAGGTCTTCAAGCTTCGGAAGCTTTTCTAAATCAAGAGAAGTTAGAGACACGGGTAGCCCATTTTCGGACAAGCACTGAAGGTTTTCACAATTTTGAATACTCAACTCGTCAAGGGAGATGAGGTGTTGAAGGCCGCCCTTGCCAAGGTCTTCAAGCTTTGGAAGCTTTTCTAAATCGAGAGAAGTTAGAGACACAGGTAGCCCATTTTCGGACAAGCACTGAAGGTTTTCACAATTTTGAATACTCAACTCTTCAAGGGAGATGAGGTGTTGAATGCTGCCTTTGCCAAGGTCTTCAAGCTTCGGAAGCTCGTCTAAATAAAGAGAAGTTAGAGACATTGGTAGCCCATTTTCGGACAAGCACTGAAGGTTTTCACAATATTCAATACTCAACTCTTTAAGGGAGATGAGGTGTTGAAGGCCCTTGCCAAGGTCTTCAAGCTTCGGAAGCCTGTATAAATGGAGAGAAGTCATAGACACGTGCAGCCCTTCTCCCGGAA
This sequence comes from Ficus religiosa, assembly GCA_024759925.1. NCBI lineage: Eukaryota > Viridiplantae > Streptophyta > Magnoliopsida > Rosales > Moraceae > Ficus > Ficus religiosa. Next base: position 26,030 of record JAFMPE010142041.1, read on the forward strand.
TGCGTTGGAGCTCTTTGCAAAATTCAATTCTCAACTCTTCAAGACAAGGAAAGCGTTGAAAGCCCTCCCCATTCAGAGCTTTAAGATTATCAAGACGCGTAACATGGAGACTAGTTAGAGTAGTGGGATGCAATGCCTCTGGAAATGTCATCACATTTTTGCAGCCAAGAATTATTAAGCTTGGACTGGAGATTGCACTAAAAGAATCTTTACCATGAATGTAAGCTGATTTTAGGTTTGATGGAAAGTTACTCAACAGAAATGTGTCCAATTTGGGACAGTTTTCTATTCTCAACTGGTCAAGATGAGGAAAAGACATTTCCATTTGTTGAATTCCTGGAAGAATAGCAATTTGTTCATTGCGTAGTATTTCGAGTGTCTTCAAGGAAGGAAAGTAGTCTGGTAAGCACACATTGAGCTTGGGACAATCCTGGATACGAAGATGCTCAAGACTGGGGAAACATCCACCATCTTCACGGCTTTCAGGAAACGACCACTCTTGCCACTCTGACAAATATTCAAATACCAACCGTTTTAAAGATCTAAACGGCTTAATACTATAGAAAAATTCAATACCTATTCTTTCCAACCCACGACATCGATAAATGTAAAGCTCTTGGAGAGAAGGTAGTTGACCAAGTGGTGGCAATACATGACAGTTGCAACAATTAGTTAGACGCACACTAACCATTGCTTTGTATGAACAATGACCCAACCAACTGGGGAGTGTTTCAACTCCATAACCATCTATGACAAGCTCTCTCAGATTTGTATGAGGTTGTAGTGCATCAAGTACTTCTTTATCTTTTCTTGAATCATCACTACGATCGTTATTGCTCCAGCAACATGCTAGCTTAGTGAGAAACTTCTTATCCTTTAAATAAGACTCCTGAACATTTTCAATGCCATCAACATTTTGAAGCCCTGAGATTTCTAGTGCTCCAGATAGAAAACATAACCCTCCTAACTCCTCAATGCTGGAGCCTCCATTTTCACCAATAACAAAGTAACCTAGTGTCTGTAAATCTTTCAAATTGCGCATTTTAGGTGGCATCTTCTTGAGAGGTACTTGTTCGATCTCGAGGTGGCGCAAATTGACTAGGTTTCTCATGTTAGTTGGCAACTGAGTTAGCTTATTGCACCCTGATAATCGTAGCGTCTGTAAATTATATAGATCACAAAGCGTGTTGGGTATCTCTTCAAGATAAAAATTGTATGATAAGTCCAAATATCTCAAATGCTTTAAATTGCCAATTGAATCAGGCAATTTTGTGAAACCAAATTGAGATAGACAAAGAGCTCTTAAGCATCCTCCTACCCTTAGCAATGTTTTCAACGTTGACACTCTACCTCGTAATTCACAAGGATAATAGCGTGACGGCAATTGCAAGAAACTGCGGGTACTCTTAGCATCTGACAAAACTTCATCAAAATTCTCATAGTCCTCTATTTTGGAACATGAAAAATGACGAGTCTTGGTAGAAAATTTAGCTCTGACGTTGTCATCCAACCTCATAGAAAATTCATCTGATACAAACATTGCTAAATCATGAATGAGGTCATGCATTAAGATAGTCGACTTATCCTTACCCAATGGCTGGAACAACGACCTTGATACCAAATCTTGGAAGTACTCGTTCCCAACAACTTCAAGCCGTTTTTCTTCACTTCTAGGACATTGCAGAAGACCTTCCGCCATCCAGAGCAGTATTATTGTTTCCTTTTCAGATTCGTTTATTACATAATCCTTTGGAAACATCGAACAGTAAGCAAAGCACTGCTTCAGGTGTGAAGGCAAATAAAGGTAGCTCAGCCACAACGAAGGCAAAATGTTGTTGCTGTGCTTACCTCCTAAATGCAACTCCCATATGTCATTATTCAGTATCTCTTTCCACTCGTTGGGATCCAAAACCGAGCGTAGGAGACCAGCAAGAGACTTGACAGCCAAAGGAACACCCTTGCACTTCTTGACAATATCTCTGCCAATTGCTTGTAATTCTGGGTATGTCTCCGGACTTGCATTTTTAAACGCATGATCTGCAAATAACTTCCAACATTCATCATCAGATATTGTCTTCAGTGGAAATGCCGGCACACTTCCCATCTTCCTTGCAACAGTTTCACTACGGGTTGTCACAATGATCCAGCTTCCACGAGCTCCAGAAAGGAAACAGCTTATTAGGGGCTCCAAATGAGCATAGCTCTCATCCCATACATCATCGAGAACTAAAAGAAACCTCTTGTCCGTCAATGCTTCCTTTACCGCATGTTGAAGTTGATTGAGCTCCCCAATTTGACATTTGCCTAGCGTAATCTGGTCCAAGATTCTTTTAGCTATTTCGGAAGAAGTAGAGTCATCCGAAACAGTAACCCATGATCTGATAAGAAATTGGCTCTTCACAATTCTTTCGTCGTCGACCAGCTGAGCAAGGGTGGTTTTGCCGATGCCACCCATGCCCGTTATGGGAATCACGGAGATCTTGTTGCTACTACTACCATTATCTGATAGCAATAGCTCCATGATTTTCTCCTTATCATCATTCCTCCCATAGACAGAAGATTCATCTGCCAAAGAAGCAGGCAATCTTTGTGAAGCTATGCTTTTGACACCTTGTTTTAGACCAAGGAGATCCTTTTGTTTGACAATATACTCTAGCATATCAAGGATCTTCTGTATGGCTTGGTCAAATGTAGTGCAAGAACTAGAAAGGCTGGATTTGAGTTTCTTAAAGCGGCTTCCGGATTTAGATTCAACCTCGTACCTTAAAATTTCATAGTTGATGTCATCCAGCAACTCTTCTGCAACACAGATGGCTTCTTTGAGCTCAAAAAGCCACTCTCTCGCATTTGGATTCGTGAATTGTTTCAGCTCAGCATCATCCAGGACTTGATTAGCAGAACACAACATGATCTTCAGCTTCTTGAGCAACCGGTCATTGAGCTTCAATCCTCGGAAAAAGTTCAGGTACTCCGGAGAATCCAGTTTGTCAAACAGCTTCCCAAACAAAGAAGAGAGAAAAGCTCCTCCCGCAAGTTCAGTCGCCATGTTTTCTCGATATTGCAGTTGCAGAAGGAAGGAAGAAAGGAAAGAAAGGAAAGTTAGGTGAAACTCTCTATTGCAACTAACAATTAGCAGGGCAGAGAAGGGAGAAAGTCTGTTATTCTTTCTTCCCATGTTTACACGAGAGTACCAATCAGTCAACAGGAAAATGGGTGGAAGACACGGAACGCTAGAGTAAACAAAGCAAAAACGTGTTTCTCTAAAACATAAAACTAAAAATAAGTGTGTCCATAAACTTTTTTTTACTTAACGGGGTTCATCTAAATCTGATTCCCATTTTTTACTCCCCGAATATTTGGATCTAGCAGTGGAATCATCATGTGGTGTCAGTGCAAATACACTTGAAAGATAAAATTTTTAAGTAGATTTAAAAAGATAAATTAATTTTCAGTGAGGATAAAATTAGAAAAATATACTTTTAAAAGTAAATTTGATAAAAATAAAAATTCTTAGATGGAATCTCCCACACGACGACAATGGGAGTTAAGTTTATAATAACAAATAAAAAACAAACATGTTGGGACTAAAAACTAAAAAGTTAACATGTGAAGTGATTGTTAATGTATTTTGAGCTCATCACATGACTTGTCATTGACTTCTGCAAAGCGTGTGAATAATCGAAATTTTTTTAATAATTATTTGTAATAATAAATTACATCGAAATGATACACAAAAGAATTAGACACCGTTAGGTTTTTTTTCTCTCTCTTTCGGAAAGTTTTGTTGGATCCAAAGAATTATATGCTTTCTTTTTTCTTTTAAATTTTTTTTTTTTCGAGTTTGCTTTCTGTCGTTGGACTGTTTTGTCTTTCTGTTGCTCTTTTTAGATAGTGATCCTTTGAGTGTTAACACTTCTTACTACGTTTTTTTATTTGATAATATCTTTTGAGTGATTTTATTGGCATATCTCTATTAACTCTCTACACCCACTTTCAAACATGCATCCCTATTAAATGTTTCACATTCCAAAACTATCCTTAACTATTTTCATAAAATAAAACTACTCCATCCCTTCCAATTTCTTTTCACACCCATTTTGTTTTGTTTTGTATTTTTGTTTTTGTTTTTGTTTTTGTTTTTTTTTTTTTTTTGGTTCTCCAAAGCCCAATGCTTATGGCGTGCGTTGTATATCGTCGTCGTTGCGCAAGTATTGGACGGATAGATCTCTTGATTTCAATGTATTTAGTATTAATCTTTGGTGGACCATATTCTTGAATTGGTTTATTAACAACGAAGCTTCTTCTCTCGCTAATCTCTTTACAAATGATTGTCCCTCAGCATAATTTTGCAAATAAATGATTGTGTATTACACTGAGAACATTCACCAACAAATTATTTATTAAAAAAAAAAAAAAAAAAAGAAGAAGAAGAAGAAGAAGAAGAAAAAGAAGAAGAACAAGGCATTAAAAAATCAGGATTAAATTAAGGGATTTGCAATATAGGCATAACACAAGTAAAAAACATAATGGTAAAAGTATTATAAAGAATATTCACATAGCTTACTATAATTTGTTCTTTTGAAAACGCATTGAAGAGTGAAAATTAGGGTTTTATTATAGGTTTCAAAATAATGATTTATAAGTTGTTTATTTCACGATTTAATATGTAGGTGTGTATGGAAAGGAAAAAAAAAAAATAAGAACGTCATTATTAATAAGTTTCTTTTTTATATATATATAATAAAATCTTAATTACATTATTAAGACTATAAAAGCTACCCTTTCATATGTTAATAGAAATGTGTCGAAAGTCAAGTGAAGTGTGTGAATAGAATCACCCATATCTTTTTGATGTAGGATTGGACATAGTGCGTGTCAACTTAGCTAAGATATCTTTGAAATTGCTATTTCAGTTTAATTTAAATTTTTCATAATTTATCTTTATTTCAATAACTTTAGTAGTTTGAACTTTAGCTTTTGCGGAAAATTCATGATGCTGCACAAGTTTCATAACTATCTCTAGCTTATAAACAAGGGCTTATTCAATTATCACTTCTCAGTCGGCTTATTCAATTGTCACTTTTTAATCTCAAATCAAATATCAAATCATGCAAAAGTTGGTCAGAAATTTACAAGCATTAAGCATAGATACAAGCATTAAGAATATTTTCATTTTAGGGAGCATAACATCTTACCTTATTAAACAAGGCAATGATATAAAACATTCTTTCTCATGATTATTAAAGTCAATAAATAACAAGGATAAGGAAGCAAATCATACCAAAAAAATTATAGATATTAGTATAATTTAGCTTTTTATTCTTTTCTTTGTTGCTTACACAAATATCTTATATATATATATATATATATATAAACTCCATTCGACTATTATTATTATGTTTCACACGCCACTGCAAGGAAACGTGCCCTTTGATGGTTGGAAAGAGAAGGGAAATGAGAGAGAATTTCATGAGAGAAAATTCGCACCTTGAGCTAATTTACATCTATACAAGACATTATGTCAAGTATCATTCATTTTGTTTAATTTATTGTGTGTGGGGAAAAAAGAACCTCCAATTCTACTTTAAGAAGGAACATAATAGAATTCAAATATATATGGGGAGAAAATGTTGTATTATCATATACCCCAAAAAAAGATTCTTTTTATATGAGGAGAAAATGTTATAATGGGAGAGGTTAGAATTTTCGTACAAATATTTTACATGACCAACTAACAGGTGAAGGTAATTAAATCTATACAGTAGGTTGACTCGAACTCAAAATTTCTCATAAGAATAATGAACACCCAACTCAATTGGAAGTGTATGACAATTTGAGCAGACAATAGTTTAATCCAATTTCTTTTATAAAGAAAGGTACCTCATTTTACATGTATAGCAACCCACATCGCATTTTCCAAGTACCAATTAGCTAAATTCCAAGTGTGAACGAAGGAAGTTTAGGAAAAGTAGCCAATAAATTAAAGTAAAGTAAACGGGGGTATCATTTCATTAGAAAAGAAAAGGTGACCTTGTTTTCTTACTGTACTATACAGATTCTTCGGGGCCACTCATTTGACAGCTTTGTCAATTTGTAAATTTCTATGTGATTTCTGAGGCAGAAAAAGTCAGTACTTGAAGGTAAATGGTAGGCAACTTCCTGGCAAGCTTTTCTCATTATGCAAAAGAAATAATCATCTTTTAAGCTTTCCTTATCTTATTTTTTGTTTTTATTTTTTATTTTTTAGTTTTTATTTATTTATTTTTTGAGTTTATGGTTTCACTACTCTTTAAGAGGGAATGAGTAAATATATTAGAAAAAAAATGAAAATAATTCATAAAACGAAGCATTTCACGAAAATCAAAATTCCCCACAAGAATATACTGATTTATATGAGGGGTAAACTTGATCGTCATTTTATATAAATTTTATTGCTTAAACTGCTTTTTTTTTTTTTTAATCATTTTAACAAGGCAATGATATAAACAATCTTTCTCGTGATTGTTAAAGTCAATAAATAACAAGGATAAGGAAGCAAATCATACCAAAAAATAATAGATATTAGTATTGTAATATTTGAATTTTCAATGTCCTTAATTTCATTTTTCGAAATTAATTTCATTTATGAAGATATGAATGAAA
>JAFMPE010142153.1:0-21733 GCA_024759925.1 Ficus religiosa
GTTTCAACAACATATCCGTTGGTCATCAGAATTTAATAATAACCATTATATTGTAATAATTCAATTAACGATTTAAACTAAATATAAAATCATTTAAATCCGATCGTTAGATCGTGTCCGATCAAGTCAACGGTCCATATTTAATATGAAAAAGCACTGCAATTGCAAAGTGTGCCCTAATAAGGGCCCAAAAGCATCATAAATGTCTAATCGCCCTCACACGCGAGCGTGTGATGATGCATGATAGTAACATAGTCCCCACTATACGTTATCAATCCTTATATTTTATTTATTTTAATTTATACCATCATACTTGCTTGCGCGTTTCCAATATGAGATTTTATTGTTTTCACCGCTCATTAATAGATATTACAATCTTTCTACCATTTTCACCGGATACGTAGAGATGCTTTGGGCATATTCTTCCATGAAGTCGGGGTATAATTATTGCATGGATAAGGCGAAGCCAAGCTTATGAGAAAATGGGCCATCTCTCCCGTTATAACAAGATATTGTTTTTATTTTTGTTTATTTATATAAAGAAAATTGTGACAAAATATTTGTAAATAATTCCATTCATATATCCTACTATATGCTTTCATCAATCTAGCTAGTTAGTCAAATTCCACGTAGAAAACCAATCCCAACAAAAAAAAAAAAAAAAAAAAAAAATTTTTGCATATGTGAACGTGTCTAATTGTTTTTGTCTATGGTAGGGACCACAAGTTTTTGAATTATGTGAAAAATGTTTAAAATTATTTTTAGATGCTATGTGCAAGTTTACAAGTAAACAACTATGAAAAATTATATATATATATATATATATAAAAGAGTTTAAGTAACACAAACTATTTAATTTTGTAATTTTAAAAAAAGCAAAAAAAAAAAATCTTTTAAAGTTATTATTTCTTTAGAAGTTTGAGTCTAGTTTAATCATTCATGTCGTTAATCTAATGACTTGTGTAACTATAGAAGCATTTCTCTTCAAAACTTGGGCTTGTTAGCTTAGCATACATTGGCTTGCTAATTACATAATACTTTTCTTTTTTGTCTTGAAAAGATATGAATATTCCATGCTGGCGTTTTATTTTATATTTTATATTTTTAAGAAAATATCCTTCGTGGGCTCATGAGAAAAAAGAGCATTTTCTCATAATCTCAATTCTCACAGGTACTTATCGCACGTTTCAATGATTTATCTCAATGATTTTATCAAAATCATGTATCTCAATGATTATCCTTTGAACAAAATAATGATTATTCAAAAAAAAAAAAAAAGAAAAGAAAAAAGAAAAGAAAACGAAATAATGTCATTTGGGGGTGGGGGGGTGGGTGTTGTGTGGGGTGTGTTGTGGTGGGGCTGGGGAAACTGATTTTGAGGTTACACGTCAGCACGCCAGCGATTCGGTTGTTGTTGTTATTGTTTTTCTTTTCCTCCTAAAATATTAATTTTAATAATGATAAAATTTACTACCACTGATGGAAAAAAGAAAACCCACTCTATTATAATAATTTAGCAAAGATAATCATATTTTTTTACTCTGCTTTTCAATTTTCTTTTTGTATAATACAAACGCATTTCTCATGAGGTAGATCAATCATTAGGGTCTTTAGGAAGAGAAACCAAGTGAACCCCACTAAATTTACAACTTTTAGGTAATTGTCTTTTCGATTTAGTATATAGATTATTCATCCAAATAAAAAATAAAATTAAAACATACAATTTTATTTACATTAAAAGAAACAATATAACAATTGATAATGCAATCAATACATAAAATATTTATAAACATATTCAACCACAATCAATTTTTTTAATACATTAAAAAGTTTTATATGTAAGAATATCATAAATTTGATACCTCTTTATAATTTTATCCATTATAACATTAAAGTAAATAATTTTGTTATTTCGTAACACTATTATCAATTTTAATATCAGAGTGGATAAAATTAAAAGAAGGTGTTCAAAACATGACTTTCTACTTAATTTTTTTAATTCCAAGAAAGAAAAAAGATTAAGAACTCAAGCTCTCACACATTAGAGAGAGAAAGAGAAGAGAGAGAAAGGGAAAGGGAAAGTGCCCAATTAGCTTATTTTGGTAACTTTTCAATTTAGCTTAAATTCATAGATTTTAAAGTTTGAAAAATCAATTCCGGAGATTTTTACACGGTAGCAAGATGACAAATTTAAATAACATCTATTTCTATATTCTATGCAAACGAGCCTTAATTTTATCCACGCACTCTTTAAAGTTTAGACTTTTGGAAGTTACAAATTTCCAAAAATAAAAAAATAGTAATAGTGAAACTTTTGAAAGAGAGAGAAATTGAAAAAAAAAAAAGAAAAGATTTTTTTATTATTTTTTATTATTTTATAAAATTGTTTGCCGTTTCATTAAAACAGCAGTTTTGATCCTAAAGGCATACAATTGGCGATTGTCGGGACATAGACACTAGCATTAAAAGGCAAATATTTCCTCTATTGCTATTGCTTTGCCACCTCCTCTTCCACGTCGTCGTCGTCGGCTCGGCTCCGTCCTCTCTGACTGCGAACTTTCTCCCTCTCTCTCTCTACTTTCTCTCTCTAGAGGAAAACTGGAAAACGGAAAGGGAAAAACTCTCTCTCTCTCTCTCTCTCTCTCTCTCTCTCTCTCATAGCTAGGGTTGGACTCTGAGCGTGGCAGAGCAGCCATGGGAATCGCTCGGAGGCAGCTCAAGGCTATGCTCCGCAAGAACTGGCTTCTCAAAATACGTCACCCTTTCATCACCGCCGCCGAGGTTTCTCTCTCCTTGCTCTCTCTCTCTCTCTCTCTCTCTCTCTCTCTCTCTCTCCTCTGAACTTTTCAGAATTCGTTTGAATTATATGATCTTTTTGTTTCAATTCACTTTGTCGTTCAAGATCACTGCTAATTCAGAGTTGTCTCAAAAAACAGCCTCTTTTTCCTCCATAATAATTACTCTTCTCTCTCTCTCTCTCTCTCTCTCTCTCTTCTTCTGTTCTTGGTGAAATTTGTTTTATACACACACACACACACACATATATATATTTTGGTGTAGTTGTTGTTTACAATTGTGTTTGAGGAGTTTATGTAGAAATATTTTCGAAATGCTTAGACGTTTAAATGTAGAGCTCTTTTTTTTTATTTATTTTTTTTCCCCTGCAGATTTTGCTTCCTACAGTGGTTATGTTGTTGTTGATAATAGTGAGGACTCGAGTTGATACCCAAATTCACCCTGCACAAGCGTGAGTCCCCTGATCATCTCTCCTTTCTCTTTGGTTTGTTTTTGTTTTTGTTTTTGTTTTTTTTTTTTAAATATTTTAATTACATGAAATAAATGTAGTTTTTTCTAATGAATTATTTATTTGTTTATACGGGACTGCTATGTATTGTTCTAGTTATTACAAGTATTTCCTTTTTAGTGATTAATAGATTCTATAATGGCTATACGAAGGAAAATGGGATAGAATGAAAAAAAGTAAAGGGCATGTTTTGGTTACAGTATTCGATCTTTTTTCAGCCAGTATCGGTGATAAATTTTACAAAACTGAAATAGGTATATTCGAAAAGACATGTTTGTGGAAGTGGGAAAAGGAATGTCCCCAAGTTTTGAAATGGTTCTGGAAGTACTGTGGAGTGAAGGAGAATACCTGGCTTTTGCACCTGATACAGAGGAGACAAATACCATGATTAATTTACTGTCTGTGAAATTTCCCCGCATAAAGGTACGATTTGTTTTTTTCTTTTTGCCATTCTTGTGCTGCGATTCTTTAAATTAGATTTCATGTCAAACTTTCTTTGCATGCAAACTTATCTGATATATGGCTTTGGCTTTTTTTTTTTTTGGGAGAAAAAAGATCATTTGCACACTTCTCTTTGAGTGGTTACTTTCATTTTTGTTATTGAAAAATTCTACTACAATCTTTCTTTTGGTGTATGGTTTAGTCAACTCGAGCAACTTAATTTTACTGACATTTTGTTTCACCAAGAGTGAAATGACAGATTTCATCTTCATTTCACAGAATGCTAATTCATTTCCTTGACAAGGGTCTTGTGAATTAAACCTTATGTTTTGCATCATACTTACAGCTGGTTAGTAGAGTTTACAAAGATGAAGAAGAGCTGGAAATGTACATTCGCTCAGATACTTACGGTACCTGCGGTGAACTCAGGTGAGTTATTTTCCGTATTAAATTGAAGCGAGGTTACTCTAAAATGTACTTTTGTTTTATGTTTAATATGCATGTGTGATGTGTGTAATGACTGAATATGCCTTTTCATTTGTAGATTCTTTCCATCAAGGGAAAAATGATCTTTCGAAAATAGATCATTTGCAAGTTTTGTACTCTGAATTATTGTTTAGAATATACATGTTTCAACTTTGTTATTCATTCTGTCATCTCTCTTCAAGATATTATAATCTGCTTTGATTTGCCTCAGCTGCTAAAAAGCATTCATGTAAAATGTGTATCAGATTAAGTTTTTGATTTTAATATGACATGTTGTAATTATTTGTTATCATCACTCTATTGTTCTTGCTATTATACTTTTCTCTTGGTAAAGTAATCGACAAAGTCGACATTAGGCTATCTGATTCATGAGAGTTGCATTATTTTGGTTGTATCACTTAATTACTGAAGTGTTCTCTTCGTCTAGGAGCTGTTCTAATCCTAAAATCAGAGGAGCAGTTGTATTCCATGATCAAGGCCCTCACACGTTTGATTATAGTATCCGTCTCAATCACACATGGGCTTTCTCAGGATTTCCTGATGTTAAAACAATTATGGATACAAATGGCCCTTATCTTAATGATTTGGAACTGGGCGTTGATCCAATACCAATAATGCAATACAGCTACAGTGGATTTTTAACTGTATGTTTTTGTGCCTTCTCACTTTTTTGGTCTCTTGTACATCATTTGTATTTCTTTTCTGTTGTTTTCAATATTGTCTCTAAAAAGCTTCTATCTTGTTGTTTTTGCTTTAATTTGCACATATGTACATGATGGAAAGAACAAGTCAACTAAGAGGGAGAAATTGTTCATATTGGGGAGAAAATTATGATATATATCTTGTTCTAAACTCGTTTTAAATTTGTATGTTGGAGAAATTGTTAGAAAAAGTTGATACAGTCACTCATTGGTAAGATGTAACGGTAAGTACTAGAAGTGATATTAGAGGCAGAAATATTTTTAAATTTCATTAAAGAAGATAGCCACAGCAGTCTCTATTTGCAGAAATACTATGTTTGAAGTATTTTTTGCACTGGCCATGAGATGATCTGAAATAATTGTTGCTTGCCGAATATCCTCTTCCCATAAATACTACTTTTATTTCTTGTTTAGCTATCTGATACGTATTTTTTGGAAATGTTGTCCTGCTACTGCAGCTCCAGCAAATTTTGGATTCTTTTATAATTTTTGCTGCCCAGCAATCTGGGAGTGGAACTTCTCTCCATTCCTCTGATGCACCATCTTTTCTCAAAGTTCCATGGATGCAATTTAGCCCTTCTAAGATTAGACTAGCTCCATTTCCAACTCGTGAATACACTGATGATGAGTTCCAGTCGATTACCAAGAATGTCATGGGTGTATTGTATGTTTCCCTTGAATTAAGTTTTTGTGTTGGCTCCTTCTGATATTATAGCAACTTTTTCATAATTTTTCCCCTTTTTGGTTAATTTAAATTTTCTTACAAGGTATATCTAGTAAATCTGGAACTTGGGTGTGCAGGTATCTTTTGGGTTTTCTCTACCCAATTTCTCGTCTGATTAGCCATACGGTGTTCGAGAAGGTTTGGTAATGATTTTGAATAGTATAATTGTCCAAGGGATGTCACCATGCTCTGTTGACTCCCCAGGCCTTACCGCCTTCAATGTTCAGTCTTGTCTGCCCTAAAATATTGACCGTTGATTGATGATGATCCAGGAGCAGAAGATAAAAGAAGGTCTCTACATGATGGGGCTGAAAGATGGAATATTTTATATCTCTTGGTTCATTGCATATGCTTTGCAGGTAGATCTATCTTAACTGACTGCCATTTCATTGCAGGGAATTTTTCAGCTTTGTTGTCCTTAATTTCAAACTTTTCAGTTCTTTGGCCTTTATGTCGGAACTCATGATCAATTTTTTTTGCATTGGACAAGAAATTATTACAGACAGTAGTTAATAACTAAATTGGATTTTAGGTGTAGTTATGTCTGCTTCTTGTTGATTCTTCTAGACATAAGCATTGTCGAATTTCTTTTTCTCAGAGGTCCTTATATTGAGAGTTTATTTCTTCTGCAGTTTGCAATTTCTTCTGCAATCATTGTGGTTTGCACTATGGACAACCTTTTCAAATATAGTGACAAGTCACTGGTGTTCACGTACTTCTTTCTGTTTGGACTAAGCGCCATCACACTGTCATTTTTAATCTCGACATTCTTTTCTCGAGCCAAAACAGCTGTCGCAGTTGGAACTCTTTCTTTTTTGGGTGCCTTTTTCCCATATTACTCTGTCAATGACCAAGCTGTGTCGATGTAAGTACTCTGGTTTGAGCAAGCTCTTTCTTTTCCTCCTTCAAAATTCATATTTTACAAAGTGCTTATTGATATTAATGTTGTCACTTCAGGATATTAAAGGTTGCTGCTTCTCTACTTTCACCTACGGCCTTTGCTCTGGGGTCGATTAACTTTGCCGATTATGAGCGTGCTCATGTTGGACTTCGTTGGACAAACATATGGCGAGTATGTCCTATAATTATTAGTGGTTTATTCATTTAATTGTTTATTTTTCATTTAAATTTGTTTTTTCCCCTGCTGTAAAAGTGTTAAGATCTACATTTTCTGCGTCTAAATTTTCAAAACAATGATTTCTGTAGGCATCATCTGGGGTTAATTTTTCAATTTGTCTCCTTATGATGATGGTTGACACGTGGCTCTACTGTGCAATTGGTCTTTACTTGGATAAGGTATTATATTTTTTTACGATACCAAAGTTAGTCTTCCAATTTGTTCTTATCTCTCTCTCTCTCTCTAGTCATATAGATATATATATATATATATTTAAAATCTATTGTTATTTCTTAGGCTCGTTTTTAGGAAACAGTGCTTGTAAATTGTGATTTAAATTTAACACCATAACATACGTGTAATGGAACTGAGTTCAGAGAGAATTAGGAGTTTGTCTACGACTAGATACCCCCAAAATGCTACTATTGAAAGAAATGGTGATTGCATAATTATATAAGTTCACTAAGATATAGCTTGATCTGGAAGATGGTTAGCTCACATTAATAATTACCCAGTGAGCTAAATTCTCAAGTTCTTTACATGTGAATTCAATAATCACTCTTATGAAACAGTTTGTTCATTTATGAAGCCTATTTAATACCCATACTTATTTTATCTGTTCAGGTTCTTCCCAGGGAGAATGGAATTCGCTACCGATGGAACTTCATTTTCACAAAGTGCTTTTGGAAAAAGAAAAGCTCCAGCAATGATCACTCTTCCTCTCCTCTGGTTAATATAAATCAAAATGATTCCGAGAGAAAGAATAATATCTTTGGGAAAGATAATATTAAACCAGCTGTGGAAGCTATAAGTTTGGACATGAAGCAACAAGAGCTTGATAACAGGTTCTTGTTTTTGAAAATTGAATGTGTTAGTGTTTATGATTCTGATCTATAGTTGACTATTCCCTCTGACTATTCCCTCGCATCCTTTATCTAGACGCATTCATATAAGGAATCTGCATAAGATATATTCCACGAGAAAGGGGAAATGCTGTGCTGTTAACTCACTGCAACTCACCTTGTATGAAAATCAGATTCTTGCTCTTCTAGGTAAAACTGTTATTACGATTGAATGATTTGTTTTCAACTTGCAGTGGTCTTATCGTTATATACATACATACATACATACATACATATATATATATATATTTTCTTGAGATTGGTTCTTACTAGTTATAGCACCATGAGCCATGGACATATTAGAAGTTTAAATTTCACGTTTATTGCTCAAATAGCTCATGTTTTCTTTCTTTAATGGTCTTGTCTACATTCTTGTAAAAGAAGCCATTCATTTCATTTAAAGAAAAAACTTAAATTAGAGTTCTTCAGATCAAATAATTGAACGCATGAGCATCATATTTCAGCTGGTTCTGACTGTGAGTCGATGGATTAGCTGATTCCTTGTCTGTTTCCAACTGGCATGTAGTTACTTTTAAATATCGAAAAGTTATTTCTCTCTCCTCCCCCTCCCCCCCCCCCCTTTTTTTTCCCTTCACGTATCCCTTTTGCGGTTTCTTGCCAGACTTAATGCCTTGACTTGGTAAATGTTCAGTTAAGTTCCTCATATGTCATATTTACAGGTTTTCTACTTTAACAAAGAAGCATGCAGTTTCTACTTTAAAAAAACGAATCTCACTTTCATTTTAAGCCCGCATTATCTTGAGGGACCCTGTTTCTTCATATCACCATCAATGATGGTTTCAAATATCAATCCCCACTTCCTAGTCAGCAAACTTCTCTGACAACCTTTTTCCTCACTTGCATTTTATGTTTGTTTAGAATATTGTGTAACAAGAAAGACGGCCTTTACCTGCTCTTGTCCTTCTAGTTTAAGTTTCACATTGCTATAAAATTGGATCCATAAGAATATAAGTTGTATGGAACCTGAACTGTGATCTATGGTTGTATTTCCTGTTATTCTAAATACAACAAAAAACTAAGGAAAAAGAAAACCTTTCAAGCAAAAAAAGGTGGGGGGGGGGGGGGGGTGTTGTGGGTGTGGGGGGAAGAAAACCTAGTTTAGTGTTTGTTGTCCAAAAAAAAAAAAAAGTACGTTTGTTTTTCTACTTGTCTTTCTTTAATATGTTACTTCTATCTGATTTACTGATTTTGGGTTATCAATTCTTAAGGACACAATGGAGCTGGTAAAAGTACAACGATTTCAATGCTTGTTGGCCTTGTTCCTCCTACTTCAGGGGATGCTTTGGTCTTTGGGAAGAATATTAACACAGATATGGTAAGTTATGTTTTGGACCCTATCCTGTCTTCTTTTCTAGTGTTGTATGGAGTTCTGAATTCTAGTATTTTCCCATCAAATATAAATTTATTTTAGGTGATTTGTTCTTTCTACAATGTGGTTAGATATGTTTAAATGTGCACCGTTGCTTCCTGTTGCTGTTTGATGACAAGACTTATCCCAAGTTCTTTTAATCATTCTAAAATGAGTGGCGCAATAGGCATGCTTGCCTATAATTCTTTTTAGTGTGGTGTATACATTGATCCTCATGTTGTGTTCGTTACTGCATAATCTATGCAAGGCTTTTTAAGATGTTAGCTTGTTAAACAATTTATTTGACAAATCTTCTAATCTTGCATATAAGTTCTCTTTGGGCTATTCATTACTTATCATTATTATTTTTTGAACACAGTCGAATATAAGTTTGCTATTACAATAACTTTGGATTGGACCTGCCTGCAGGATGAGATACGGAAGGGATTGGGTGTATGCCCTCAAAATGATATCCTTTTCCCAGAATTAACTGTGAGTTGGAAGTTGATTCATTCTCTCTTTTTTCGAGTGTTATAACTGAACTTGAGTTTAATTATAAGGCGACTTCTCTAGATAACTTTGATAATTACTGACCCAGGTGAGGGAGCATTTGGAAATATTTGCTACGTTGAAAGGTGTTGAGGAAGATGTTATGGAGAGAGTTGTCACTAATATGGTTGATCAAGTGAGTTCTTTCTTCCATGTCTTGCATCATTTGCTCTAATAGTCTGTAACACAACTGTTGTTTTTGCGACTTTAGTATTGAAATAGAATTCTTAGCTTATTTGATAGTTTGTGCTGCCAGCCTTTTTTTTTTTTTTTTTTTGTGTGGAATTTGATGCTAGCCTATTAAACACGCGACCTTGTGTATATGAAAGTATCTACAATCTCAAGTCAATTTATTGAAAAGTGCTGCTAATTTTATTTGCTTCGGCTTGAATCTAGTTTCTTAAGGCATGCTTTCAAATTATTGGAATTTATAACGTATAGCATTTTTGATTGGCCTCATGAATTGTTTCTGTGAGTTGTTTATATTTGTGGATTACATTATTATTTGTCTACTTCATTTTGTGTTCTAAGACATGGTACCAAAATGTTGAAGTTTGCCAAGTTTTAGCATACATAGACCACTCTCCTGACTTGTTCCTTTCAATGAAAGTGGCTTGTTATTAATTTTGATGAACAATCTCTCTAAGTACTTTGTGAGGTACTTTGGGTGTGATAAATGCAACAGTATTGAGCTGCTTTTGATATATTGATTCAAAAAATCCCCACCACTCAGCCTATAACACGGGTTATTTCAATTGGTCCTTACTTATTATGGCAGGTTGGGTTAGCTGATAAAAGTAACACTGTGGTGAAGGCTCTTTCTGGGGGCATGAGGAGGAAACTGTCTCTTGGTATTGCACTGATAGGAGATAGTAAGGTTTGTTTGAAAAGGAAGTCACATCCCTATCTTTTTTCGTTATTATTATTATTGTTATTTTTTAATCGGGCTGTGAAATTTAGTGGAATTGTTAATTGCTTTTCTCTTACAGGTTATAATTCTTGACGAACCTACCAGTGGGATGGATCCATACTCGATGCGTTTGACATGGCAGTTAATAAAGAAAATGAAGAAGGGCAGGATAATATTACTGACAACACATTCAATGGATGAAGCTGATGAACTTGGAGATCGGATTGCTATCATGGCTAATGGTTCCTTGAAATGTTGTGGAAGGTAAAACCTACTGTAACAAAATATTCTCACTTCCCTCCTTACAGAAACACACATTTATTTTACGCAAACAAAAACAATGCTAAAAATGTGTATTTTATTTATTTTTTTTTGGTTCTTACGTTCTTGAATGGTATATATTACTATGCCTTAACCTGCAGTTCACGTGGCTTTACTTTTAAATTTTGCCTCCCCTGATTCTAATGATACTTATCTATGTAGGTTTTTGTACCTTGATATTACCTGGTTCTCTTCTTTTTTCTCTTGATTAGGTGTGTCTTAGGTTGATGCTTTTACAATACGTAGTCACAGTCTTGGGTAACAGATTTTCTTGGCCTTGGGTCTCCATGCTTATGTAGTTTTTATCACAGTAGAGAGCAATAGTAATAGGTTCATTATCGAAGAATTAAAAATAGTCTTACTCCTAAGAAGCCTTTCATTTTTGCTTTGTGTCTACACACACACACACGCAAGTCTTAGAATCGTCACCTGTATCATATCATTAATAATTACTAGATTGGAAATTAACAGCATTTTACAGATTTTTTCATTGCTGATGTCACATCATTATTTTTCCCCCCTTTCACAGTTCCCTTTTCTTGAAGCACCAATATGGGGTTGGCTATACTCTAACTTTAGTAAAGGTCTCTTGTCTCTCTCTCTCTCTCTCTCGAACACATTAAATGTCTCTCTGTTTCGTGGTACAAGCATTGACATGCTTTGTCGTTCTTGTCTTATTACAGTCTGCACCCACTGCCTCTGTAGCTGCTGACATTGTTTATCGCCATATTCCATCGGCAATGTGTGTGAGTGAGGTATCCATGTTTTTTTTTAATCCCCGTTTTTGGTTGTTTGATCAATAGAAAAAAAAATAAAAAGATTTTGTGATTTCTGCATCCAATATGCTAGAACATTTACCTTATCAGTTTTAAAGGTTGTTTTTTCAACCTTATGCATTGACTGATCATAGACTCAGCATTATCCTCAATAAATAGCCAGCTTTTAGTCTTAATGGGTATTATGCTGAAAATTTAGCCGTATTATGTTTATAAGTAAAAATTTAAATAAGGTTTAATGGTTGAAGTTAAATATGGTTATTAAAGTACTTGTAAGAACTCATTGCCCATCTCCTACTGTATACTTTTCTGCTGATCTTTACCTTTACACATAAGATTCAATTACTTGCAAATCCATATCCGTACCTCATATTACTCATTTGTAGTTTCATAGCTTACTCGTGGGGTTTAACATGCCTATCCAGGTTGGAACTGAGATTTCTTTCAAGCTTCCTCTAGCATCTTCATTGTCCTTTGAGAGTATGTTTAGGGAGATTGAATTGTGCATGAAACGACCATCTTCTACGTCAAAAACAAATGATGATGAAGAGAAAGACCGTGCTATTATTGAAAGTTATGGCATCTCAGTCACAACTCTTGAGGAGGTATTCCTCAGAGTTGCAGGGTGTGATTATAATGAAGCTGAACGTTTAGAGCAAAGTAGTTTCCATTTACCTGATCCTGTGACTTCTCACGTTTCTCTTGATCCTGCTCCAAAAAAGAGTTTGCATTCGGACAAACTTTGTAGGAATTATATGTATATTCTTGGGTTCATATGTACTGTAGTGGGGAAGGCATGTGGGTTGATTTTTGCCGCAGTTTTAAGTTTCACAAACTTCTTAAGTAGGCAATGTTGCTGCTGCTGTTTCATTTCACGGTCAACCTTTTGGCAACACTGTAAAGCCTTGTTTATAAAGAGGGCAATATCTGCTCGAAGGGACCGGAAAACAATTGTTTTCCAGCTCCTGATTCCTGTTGTTTTCTTGCTTATTGGACTTCTTTTTCTCGAGCTCAAATCACATCCTGATCAAATGTCTGTGACCTTTACAACCTCAAATTTTAATCCTCTGTTAAGTGGTGATGGTGGTGGCGGTCCTATTCCTTTTGATCTGTCCCAGCCTATTGCAAAGGAGGTATGCTAATCGTATTAATCTTATGATATTTTTCTTTTCATATTTGTTCGTGCATAAATTGTCCTCCTTTTCTCCTTGGATAAAATGTGACATGATGCTCTATAGCCTCCACGCTTGAGAATGAATTTTTCGTCTGAAATTTCACTCTGATGCATGCAAGATTTCGTCCTCTTAAAACATTTTAATGGTGCAGGTAGCACAGTATATTCGAGGGGGTTGGATTCAAAGCTTTAAACCAACTGCATATAAATTCCCTGATTCAGAAAAGGCACTCACTGATGCGATTGAGGCTGCGGGGCCAACTCTGGGACCAGTTTTACTTTCTATGAGTGAATATCTAATGTCCAGCTTTAACGAATCATACCAGTCAAGGTGTGTTGATCTGAATTTATTTCTCTTATACTAGAATTTCTATCAGCTAAGATGTTGTGGTTACTTTGTGTATGAAAATGAATGTTCATAAGATTTATGCAAATTCGATGTCGATTTGCGTGGCAATTGAAATGGGCCTTTCGGTATTATCTCTTTCAAATTTTTAAGATTTTTTGTCGTTTCAAGTTTTTACAAATTCTTCAGCTTTGTTGTATTTCCTTCACGCCAATTCTAGGAGATTGCTTTATGGTATTCTTTGCTTGAATCTCTTGCTATCATGAAAGAAAAGTTGCAAGAAAAAAATTTGTTGAACCTCTTGCTGTCAGAAAGGCAGTTTTCACTTCTCCTAAAGCTTCTATTGATCTGAGAAGAAATCATGCTTAGCCTCACCAATTACCATTGGTTTTTTCACTCATAGAGTCTTAATATGGTACAGTCAGGGCCCTTCTTTCCGTTGTCAGCTCCTTCTCTCTTCAATTACGAGAACTAATACCACCTGTATGATTGAAGAATCACTACTTACAGCTTTCTAGAACACGGAAAATTGAAAATTAAAGTGAAACAAGTTAAAGGAAGCTTCAAAAGAAAAAAAAGGTTTTTCAACGTGTTTTGCCTAAATGGGGACCCAAATTTTAATGTCATGAATGGTGATAATGTTGAAACTAATTTGCAATATTATGGGTGCACGCTAGTATGCATTTACTGGTTTTGAGTTTAGCTTAGAAGTTTTGGTTTCATGCGATGTAGTTTTCCTTATTTTAAAGTTCGATTTCGTCATGTGTATCCATTTGTCGCCAGGTATGGGGCAATCGTAATGGATGATCAGAATGATGATGGAAGTTTAGGATACACTGTACTACACAATAGTTCTTGTCAGCACGGTGCTCCGACTTTTATCAATTTAATGAATGCTGCAGTTCTTAGGCTTGCTACTAATAGTAGCAATATGACAATTCAAACCCGCAACCACCCTCTGCCAATGACAAAAAGCCAGCATCTGCAACGTCATGTAAGTTACTCCATTCTTTTAACCTTTTTTTTTTTTTTTTTTTCTTTTCTTTTTTACATCCTAATTAGAAATAAAAGTCTTAACAATGCAGGCCATTCTTAGTAAGAATTGGGGCATTTCGTGTTGTTAATTTCAGTTTTGTTGTAGATATATGTTTCACAAGTTCTTTAAAATGTTCACTCTTTTTTATTTTTATTTTTGTTTTTATTTATTTATTTATTATTTTTTTAAATTGCTCCTTTCTTTTAGCTTTACTTTCAACCATTGAAGCAAATATTTCGAATAGTAGTGCCCGTCCCATAAAAACTGTGTAGTTACTGAAATACTCAACAAAGATATTTCACATTTTGTGGAATCTATTAGCTTTCTCTTCTTCTGAATGGAATTACCGATTATGAGCTGAACCATTCAGCCAAAACTAAAGAATAATCAAAACTAACAGCTTAAAACTAAAGAAAAATCAAATCTGATAGCTTAAAACTAAAGAAAAATCGACGCTCTTGTTCGATTATAAGGCATCCTTTTAACATATATGAGCCACTTATCGAAGGCAGTCGTTTTTCTTTTCTTTTTTTTTTTTTTTTCTAGTCCCCCAGATTCCAAGTCTGCTCATTTTTAACATCGTAACGTATTCCCCCTCACCTACCATAATTTTTTTCCCTATATGATTCAACAAGAATTTAAAGGATACTTGAATTTCACACTTATAATTTGTTGTTTTTGTTAAATTAATGTCTACATAGGATCTGGATGCCTTCTCTGCTGCAGTTGTTGCTAGTATAGCCTTCTCTTTCATTCCTGCGTCATTTGCTGTTTCCATTGTGAAGGTACTCTGAAATATACTTGCCCAACTCTTCACTGAACGATACTTTGCTTCATGAATTTCTGTATTACACGATAGGCAGCAGTTGGTTCTTATTAATCTGCCTTGCTTACTTCTTAAGTGTCACTGGACTCTCAGTACTCCATACATACAATTTCCCAAGGAACACCATATCTACTCTGCAATTAACTCTTTGGGCTATCTATTGCTTTTCATGCTGTAACCGTGGGTAATGGAAAAGTAATTTCATAGATTTTATCTACTGCAGGAACGTGAAGTCAAAGCTAAGCACCAGCAACTGATAAGCGGGGTATGTTTATTTTCTTGAAAAAGAAACATTCTTGTGTCCTGTACGTTTGTATTATGTTTCCAATATCTGTATCAGGAGGTTCACAATGATACTATATCCTTGCTCAGGTTTCAATACTCTCATACTGGGCTTCTACGTACATATGGGACTTCATCAGCTTCTTATTTCCCTTCTCTTTTGCAATATTCTTTTTAACATTTTTGGTATGTTAAGCTTTTTAAACTCGTATATTTATTTTCATTTTATTTTATTTTGAAAGTAGAGTTGAATTTCAAACTTTATTTCAAGGTTCAAGAAGATGATTAACTTGTGCAAGTCAAAATAAATTGCGATTTTCATCATATTTATGTGTGTAAGCCAGACTGGATTTAATAGAATTTACAACCATTTCTTTTAGTTAAACTACTTGTTGAACTTCTGTAGGTCTGGATCAGTTTATTGGAAGTGGTCGTTTCTTGCCAACAGTCATCATGTTTTTGGAATATGGACTTGCAGTTGCATCATCGACCTATTGCCTTTCATTTTTCTTTTCTGACCATACTATGGCTCAGGTTGGAAATTCTTTTATTCTCGTTGACTTTGAGGATTGGGCATCTCAGATAATATTTCATGCTTTTTAATGTCTCTCTTTTTTTTTCCCCCTTCTTCGTATGCAGAATGTGGTTCTCCTTGTCAACTTTTTCACGGGGCTCATTCTTATGGTTTTATCTTTCATAATGGGGCTTATTGAGACCACAGCAAGTGCAAATTCTTTTCTCAAGGTTGATTTCCTAATTTCTTTTTCAAGTGTTTGCCAAAACAAGAAATAGAATATTGTAGACAGTTTATGCTAGGAAATCAGGACCTGAATTCTTGTTAAATTGTGCTTAGGAAGCAGGATCTAGTACAATATCTTGTCATAAGAAATTATGTGATTCCTAATATGTAAATCATTTTAATAATCACCATTTTTCCAAACTATTTTATCTTGCTTGTTGCACACCACCAGCAGGAATGAATCTGGAAATCTGGATCTGAAAATAATAATAAAGTTTTTGTATGACTAATTCTGCGCTTCAACAAGCTGCAGGAACGCATGCTAAACATATATCATCTTTTCTCTGACATTTTAATATCTTGTTTCAGAATTTCTTTAGACTATCCCCGGGATTTTGTTTTGCCGACGGACTTGCATCCCTGGCTCTTCTGCGGCAAGGGATGAAAGATAAATCTAGTAATGAGGCTTTTGATTGGAATGTTACTGGTGCTTCTATTTGCTATCTTGGCATAGAGGTAGATATATTTCTTTCTTTATTGATGCAGCTCTTCTGAATTAATGGCCATTTTGCTGCAATTGAATTTTTACTACAAAATGATGCAACAGAGCAGTAGCATCACTTCTCAAACTAGTTGTTTAGGTTATCTTCTATGTCTAACTGATTTACTCATATCTACAGGACTCCAAGGTCAAACCTAAAATTGGAATTAAAAATCGCAAATACCACCTTCATGTTTTTTAAGTTGTAAATTAATGTTACATGTGCCACGCTGTTAAATAGGTGGTCGCCGCATGAAATTAAGATATTTAATTTCGAGAGAAAATAACATTAAATGCTATCTTCGATGTCAAACTGTACGAAATGGGCTTCCAATAATCTGACTTGCCCATTAGAACTTAAAAGATTAGGAAATGAGGTCTAAAATGAGATTACTATAGTCTAACTTGGCTTTCTCACCTGTGACAGAGCATTTGTTACTTTCTCCTGACACTTGGGCTTGAAATATTCCCTTCTTACAAACTAAACCTAGCCACATTCAAGGAGTGTTATGCAAAGATTTTCCGCCGGGATGGCTCTTCTCCTCATTCAGAACCTCTTCTAGGATCTTCCTCAGAAGAGATGGCTCTAGATTTTGATGAAGACATAGATGTAAGAACTGAAAGAAACAGGGTACTTTCAGGTTCCACAGAGAATTCTATCATCTACTTGCAAAATCTTCGAAAGGTAATTTCTTCAGCTTGTTTACATAAACATTACTTGTAGTTGAACTGAGTTAAATATTGCAGCTTTCTAAAAAATCTGTTATCTTATTATCAACTTTCTTTCCAATTTCAGGTGTATCCTGGAGATAAAAGTCGTGGTAGAAAAGTTGCAGTACATTCTTTGACTTTCTCAGTTCAAGAGGGAGAATGCTTTGGCTTTTTAGGAACAAATGGAGCAGGAAAGACGACTACTCTGTCAATGCTATCTGGTATGTCTCAATTTTGCACTAAGAGTTTGATATTATATTTGCAAATCAACTGACATGCATAATGCCATGCCATCCTTTATTCCTCAACGGTTATTAAAGAAACGCTCGGAATGTTTCGAAGTCTGGTTTTATTTCTTGATGTCAAATACATGCCATTCTGTAGGATTTTGGCATTGCCTACTTAAAACTTTAATTCTACAACCTTCTGTTCTCTGCATAGTGTATGAACTTGTCATTGATCTTACTGCAGGAGAGGAATCTCCGACGGATGGAACTGCTTACATATTCGGCAGAGATATAGGCTCCAATCCTAAGGCAGCTCGTCGGCATGTATGTTGTGATTTCCTTTTCCTCGACTGGATGCTGGTGTTCGTCAAAGTCATACTAATAGACCTATCTAACTCTTCATAATTCAATTTCAGATTGGGTTTTGCCCACAGTTTGATGCTTTGCTAGAGTATTTAACTGTCCAGGAGCATCTTGAGCTTTATGCAAGAATAAAGGGAGTACCAGATTACCAGATAGACCATGTATGTTTTCACTTCAAAAGTTGTTCTCTCTTTGTTGTAATATTGCAGGAAGATTGAACATCGGTTTTCTTAACCGCCTAATACTCGGTATAATTAGAATTCTCTTTATAATTTAGTTGTCAAAAGGTGGACCCTTTAATGCTTGTTAATCTGCAGGTTGTAATGGAAAAGCTAGAGGAGTTTGACTTGTTGAAGCATGCTAACAAACCGTCATTTTCTCTAAGTGGAGGAAACAAGCGCAAATTGTCTGTTGCAATTGCAATGATTGGAGATCCTCCTATAGTCATTCTGGATGAGCCATCTACAGGTATATTAGCCAACTTTTTTGCTTGACATACAAACATGCAGCAAAACTTCGTCCAAGAACAAAATTCGTGAATTCTATTGGTCTTTGTTAGTTTACCAATTCTCCCAAAAGCTTAAGTTGTCAGGAGGTGGGCCAACAATAGTTTTATATTTCAACACTCCCCCTCACATGCAGGCTAGACAATGGACAAACGTGCGGACAAATATTAATTTGAAAGTCCAACAAAAATTATAAGAAGCCCGAAACAAATTAAAAGCCCAACACACAATGATAACGAATGGATTAAATGGTGCAATTGTAGGGATTCAAATTCAGGACATCCCTCTTTGATATCATGTTAATTTACCGATTTTCCCAAAAGCTTAAGCTGCTAGGAGGTGGGCCAACATGATCCATTTGATGCGTCATTCTCCCTTTGTATACTGTTGTTCTTCAACAGATTAAGTGATCCAAAGTTTTTCCAAATATCATGATTTTCAGGTATGGATCCAATTGCAAAACGTTTTATGTGGGAAGTGATATCCAGAATCTCGACCAGACGAGGAAAAACTGCTGTAATACTTACTACCCATAGCATGGACGAAGCTCAAGCGCTGTGCACCAGGATTGGGATAATGGTACCACTTACTCTGCTTGATGCTCGAAGCACTAGTTAGTGCCAATTTCCAACTAATGCTCGACTTTTTTCCCCATCCCATTTCTTGAATTTCAGGTTGGAGGCCGACTAAGATGCATTGGAAGTCCCCAGCATCTGAAAACTAGATACGGAAATCATCTTGAGTTAGAGGTATTTCTTTCGTTTTAAGGTTTCTTCTGATACAAGGTGGCATTGTGGAATTTTAAGTCATGCTTAAATTGCTGATTCTCTTCTCTTGTTCTTAGATTAAACCTACTGAAGTGAGTACTGTGGAGATGGAAAACCTATGCCGAATCATTCAACGAAAGATTTATGATATTCCTTCTCATTCTAGGAGTTTACTTGCTGACCTTGAAGTTTGCGTTGGGGGCAATGATTCCATTACATCTGAAAGTGCATCGATTGCAGAGATTAGCTTGTCGAAGGAAATTATAACAAAGATTGGCCAGTGGCTCAGGAATGAAGAAAGAATTCAGATGCTTATCTCGTCAATGCCTGTTCCGGATGGTGTTTTTGGTGAACAGTTATGCGAGCAATTGGTTCGAGATGGTATGAGAGATTCTCTTCTACCTACGTTTACTTGATATAGTCTCCTTGTGTTTTCAAACTATTCTACTTTTCTGCAGAAATATAATGAAATTTTCATTCACCTTTTTCTATAGTTTTCTAGAAATTCTAGTTAAAATTTCATCCCTTTTGCTCACTACTTGAATCAGGGTCATTAATTTTTGGCTTCAGCAAAGTTACTTCATTTTATTATAATATTGCTGAGTAAGAATAGAAAAGGCTTTAGTTAATTACTTCCGGAGTTTTCAATTAGTGGAAACTCCCTCGCCTAAGAAACTTCTTGTTCCATATGGCAGTGCCGCAGTGGAAAACTATTGACGATATAATTTCGTTTGCCATTAATTTTCTTCACACCGGTCAATTATGGCTTCTTCAGTTGTTTTCTCTAGATATGTTCAGCTGGATGCCCTGATAAGAAGATATTTAGTTTGCCTTTCTCTTTCCATGGGCCTCTCTTTCCATGGGTGTATTATAGATTGCAGTTTAATATATTTTATCATGATTTTAACTGTGTACTCGGACGTTTAATCTTTTATTATTATTATTATTTGTTACATATTGATTTTATTTAATTCTTTTGAGTTTTCAGGTGGTATACCATTGCCTATATTTTCTGAATGGTGGTTATCCAAAGAAAAGTTTTCAGCAATTGATTCATTTGTGCTCTCATCATTTCCTGGTGCAATATTTGAAGGGTGCAATGGATTGAGTGTCAAATACCAGGTATAATTTCTTTTCATTATAATAAATTTACCAAGTATAATTTTAGCCGATATCGAGATGCATGTGCTCGTGTTTATATTGTATTGTCGTAATTTTTTATTTGTATCATAATCTTATCAGATACAAAAAAGTATGATAGTTTAATAAAACATGATGAAAATCTGACAATTCAAAATTGTGCATGTCGATACGGCTCATGAAATGTCAGATTGCATCATGATCATATCAAATTAGGAACAGTACAATGGAAATCTGATGGTTCAAAACTATATTATGTTTTTTTTTTTTTTAATTTTTTTATTTATCAAAGAATTCTCCAGAAAATGAAAAGACTTTTTGGTTGGTATACATGTACCGTATGTTACTTTATCTGCTTCGAGGGGGAAAAAAAAAAAAAGGTAATTTATGTGGAACTTTACTGCAGTTGCCTTATGGAGAAGATCTCTCACTAGCAGATGTCTTCGGGCACCTAGAACGGAACAGGTACAATTCATCAATACGTTTCTCCATCTTGTTCAACAATTTCTCTTTGATTCTTTTCAGCAAAAACAAAAAATAGAAAAATAAAATCTTGTTGATCCCTAAACTGACTTGTTCATTTTGCAATTTCGTCCTCAGAAATAAACTTGGCATAGCGGAATACAGTCTCAGCCAGTCCAATCTAGAAACCATATTTAATCATTTTGCGGCAAACCCTTGACATATTTGAGACCAAAAAAAGAAAAAAAAATTGTACATTTAATATATCAACAACTCATAGCAGCGTCTCCCTGGCTCTTTTTTGTAGAAAGGTTGAGACCTTTTACTTTGTTGTATGTAAATAACACAAACCCATTTTTTACGTTACATATATATTATAAAAAAAAAAGTTACAGCATTATTTGTAAATGCAAAGTTGTTAATTCTTGTATGATATCTTGGCATCCTCTCTCTGTCTCTCTCTCTCTGTTTGTACTTGGTAGTCAATGGATCTCTTTCCTCCCTAGAAGTTGTGTGTGTGTGAGTGTGTGTTTTGTTTTTTTTTTTGTTTTTTTTTTTTTTTAGATTGATTTTTGTCAACTGTGAACTCTTCCCTTCAATTGAGATTTTATTTTATTTTATTTTCTGCAACTAAAATTTGATTTCTTAGGATGGTTAATTTAGGATACTAGAGTTTTAGTTGACGTCGATTTGTAAATGAGATGATTATTCCACCAGTTCACTTTAGGAATGCATTTTTACACATTTTTAGGGAAAAATCATTCCTTAGTAATAGCTTCTGGTAGTTTACCAATTCTCCCAAAAGCTTAAGCTATTAGGAGAATTGGTAAACTAATATGGTATCAGAACAGGAGGTCCTGAGTTGGAACCCCTGCAATTGCACGCAATTGTACTATTTAACCCCATTTATTATCATTGCGTGTTGGGCCTTTAATGTGTTTCGGGCTTCTTATAATTTGTGTTGGACTTTCAAATTAATATTTGTCCGCACGTTTGCCCATTGTCTGGTCTGC
>JAFMPE010142208.1:0-11125 GCA_024759925.1 Ficus religiosa
TGTTCTCGTCTATGTAGGCTTCGATATCCTTGCCGCGTAAGGCATTATACAGATGGCTTGTGAAATTGTTTCGGGTGGTCTCACCTCTGAAGCTGATAAAAACATCGTACTTCTTCAAGCTTGAAAGAGAACCGGAAGCAGAAGAAGAAGCCGCCATTGTTGACAGCTATTGAAATGAATGAGCAAATCAAGTGGTTATTGTCGAATCATTCTTAGCTTATGAAGTCAACGTTTTGTTGTATTATTTTTGAATGGAACAGTTGTTATAGTTTAATGGTGGAAAACAATACCAGAACGAGTCAGAGTCGTGACTTTTGCGTTTTTTGGTTGTTTGTTATAAATTATTATCTAGTATTTATTTTCCAGAAAGACAATGTCCTTTTAAATATTTTTGTTATATAATTTATTTTTCCGAGTGAAGTCCCTCGGTGAGAGCCACTCGAAGCACTTTTCCCATGGCGACTCCTTTTGCTTTTGATAAGTATGCAGATCATTGTCTTCTCTTACCATTGGTCTGAATTTTCTTTGGTAAGCACCTCTTAAGGGTTTTCATAAATAATTTGATCAAAAAGTGATGCTAACTAACGGATTTCATCAAAAAATTAACGAAAATGACTACTGTAATAACATTTTTATTAGTTTATGATCATTCCAGTCAAAAAAAAAAAAAGATCTAAAATTGTACAAACTTAAAAGTTTAGAGACCAATCTAGCAATTTATCCTATAAAAGTATGAATTGCATTTGATTATGTGGCTGCTTATTCTCCTGACCAAAAGAACCAAATGGTAATAAGAAAACCAAAGCATGTGAAAATCCCCCTCGGAATCATAATTAGGGTTTTTTTTTTTTTTTCCAAGGGGTAGTATAATATAATCAAGGAATTATAAAGAAGAGAGTGCTTTCATTGATGTAGAGTCATGCAACCATTTGTCCCAAAAATTACAAAAGATGTAAGAGACGTAATCATTTCCTTTAAACATCACCCATTATCAGGTTTGTGAATCCACCCAAACACTGTCCGTTTGAACCATTACTTTGAGAAGTCCCTTACGAATCCGTGGACACACTTAATAGACAGGCAAGACACTTCTTTAAGGTCCAAGCTACAAAGGTCGCCTTCAAATTCAAAAATTCTCGTCCATCACTCGTCTACAAGCATTTTAGATAATTAACTACCATTTGCGCTTCTATAACATAATACTATTCAATTAGCAAAGATAAGATAACCCCATGACTCCGCCACAACTTGACTCATTCAACTAAAAGCAATATTTTATAATTAAGAACATTAACTGAAATGATTTCTTAATATATAATCAGTGAAAGCTCAAGTTTCTAGCGTTAATGATCCCAGAACCCATTTGAATTTGGTAGAATA
The DNA here is from genome assembly GCA_024759925.1 of Ficus religiosa. Taxonomy (NCBI): domain Eukaryota; kingdom Viridiplantae; phylum Streptophyta; class Magnoliopsida; order Rosales; family Moraceae; genus Ficus; species Ficus religiosa. Next base: position 1,381 of record JAFMPE010142208.1, read on the forward strand.
TGTTTTTAAAGTACCAAAACTAAAAGAGCATTTCATAGAACTATAGGGATCAGTTGATTGTTTCCAAATCTCAGAACGTAATGTAATGAATTAATCAAGAAGAAGTAACTATGTGAATATCTATACATGCGTGACGGCTTAATAGTGAATGATCAAAAATATTGGTGACAAGATCGAAATGTGATATCATAGCCAACATCCCTTGGATGGATTGGTAGGACATTCATTCTCCTCATTAAATGTTTGGGTTCGAGTTATCACCACTGTATTGACTAAGATATATGTACAATCCACTTCATGTGAGGGGCATCCACCTTCTCAAGGTCATCTGGACATTCCAACCTCTATCCCTATAACCCATTTTTTTTAGCAAAAAAAAAAAAAGTGATATGATAGATAATTTGTGGGTACGACCCTTTTGGATATTAAGACTTGAAGTTTTACCATTTAAAGTTCAACTTGTTTCTTCGCTGCAAGTAACAATTTTAAAATAGCTTCCAGGTCAAAACGATATTAGAACTTTTTAATAAATAATAAAAATGTTAAAATAAAATTTTAAAATCTTTAAAATTATAAATAAATTTAATGATGTCTAATTTAAATTTTGATATAAGTTTTAAAGTCTATTTAAAAGAGCATTTTACGCAAATCACATTTTTTTTTTTATTTTGACATAAAGATCTTCTGAAAATTGGATTCAGAAAGTCAAAACAAAACTCCACTAAAGAAACCCAAAATCATGGTGGAAAAGCTACTTGCGTGTCATCCACATGCTTAAACTTTTGTCGATCAGTGTTAAATGACCAGCTTTGGAGAGTCTTCCATTTTCCACCCTTTTCGTCACTCTATCCCAGCACTGGAACCAGCTCATTTGCCTTCCAAAATTTTGCAACAGAGATCCAATGAATTTTATATATGTCTACTATAAAAAAAAACATCAGGGTTAACATGTTTTACTAAGCAACCCAAGTTTTCAGATCTTCGAACATAACCTAGAAAATCAATGTTACAAAATATGTTACAAGCTAAGCAAACCTGACGCATAGGCATCGTTCGAAAACGGGGGTGGGGCGTAATTGCCTTGGGCGTTGAAGAAGTGTCTGTGCTCAGAGAGTGTGCTCTCAGACATGATTTGTGCCTCTCCTAATAGTTGTGGCTTTTGAGAGAAATTATTGTGTTCATCCTGCGTCAAAACCAGCTGTAAAACAGTCGGTCACTATAGAAATAACGCTGTATTCCAAAAATATACATGAGCAGCAGCAACTATAATTACAATAATACAAAGCTTATCAATCACCTTAACTATATCTTATCATATGCTTGCTTAAATCGAACTCAACAGTCACTCTTCCACTTCCACTTGATTCAGGCTTGCGGGTAGTGTCAGTTGGTCCGTCAATTAGATATAGGTTGTGACGTCTGAAACCGAATTCCTCTCCATCTTGACGATATAGCATGCGGATTCCACACCTTAGTACTTTGGTCTTGCTAGATTTCACATGTGTGTCATTAATCCATTCTTCAAAGAAAAACTTGAACGACGCCTCTTCTGCATCTTTATTGTACATTTGATATTGAAACCAAGTGAACATATGAGGAGAATTAAAAGTTGGCACATCATTCTCATGAGTACCACCATTAAATATCCAGTGAAATGGCTCCCTTTCGCCATGTTTGGTTTTCAACAGGCGGAAATAAGAAGAAAGACGCAAGGAAACAGGGTGAGGATAATAGTCCCCCAGAGCAACAACGCATACAACGAAGCCAAGGAAATCGGTGTTATTCCACTTTGGAGGAAGCTTGATCTTAATTGAAGATCCCTCACATCGATAGTTGAACCACTCTGGAACTTCACTTCCCGGCCAACAACTATTAACACTCGGGATATAACCCTGCACAAAATAGAAATAGTCATCCTCATTTCCATTTATACTACTATACTTGAGAACATTTGATTTTAAGTTGCAAGAAAGAGAGATATACCAGATAATTGTCGGGCTCGTATCGCAATGCCTTGCGTAGAACTCTATACCGGAAGTTAACCATAACGTTGTTGAAGTCCAATTTCAAGCTTCCATAAAATAAAAAGGATACCACACTATCTTCTCTAATATGATAGTCATCACAACTAGCCCCCAGTTCCAGTATTTTTTCCGAATTGAACATTGTTTCTAGTAATGGGCACTCACTTGCGCTGAGATACTCCAAAACCAAACGTAGCTCTGTTAAAGATTGGAGGTTCTTGCAATTCTTTATGAACAGAGCTTGCAACTTCGAAAGTCGCCTGATACTCGGAGGTATTCTGGTGATGCTTGTTCCACTTAGACTTAATGACTGTAATGAGGTCAAACCAGCTAAGGAAGACAAATGATTTAGCTTTGAACAGTTGGAGAGATTAAGGGTCTCAAGAGAATGCATAATATACATCTTGTTTGGAAGACCCTCGAGACTTCTACACCAACTTAAATCTAAATGACACAGTCGAATCAATTTATGAATCGATGAGTGTAACTGTTTAATCCCAGTTTCATGTAACCGAAGAACTCTCATGTTACCTATAGGCTCCAAAATTTCTGGAAAGTTTGTCAAATTTAAGCAACTAGAGAGAATGAGATCTGTGAGATTCCTTAACTTAAAAATGCTGCTAGGGAGACTCTCGAGCATCTGGCAGTTAGACAAAGTAATACTTTTGAGATGGAAGAGAGATTCAATTGATGATGGAATTTCTTTTATTGCTGCTCCAGTCAGATCCAATTCTTTCATATTCTTTGGAAGTTCTGGAATATTTTGAAAAACAGAGCAGCCAAAGAGTGAAAGAGATTCAATGAACTCTAGCTCATGAATTCTGCTTGGTAGACTCTCAAGGCATTCACAATTTCTGACAGACAATAAGGAGAGATGGCTGTGAGAGGCAATCGACGAGGGAACTTCCTTTATTGAAGTGGAATCTAAATATAATTTTTCCATACTCGTCCCAATCATCTGTGGAATACTAGTCAGACGAGAGCAACCACTAAGCTTAAGAACTTTAAGTGCGCTGGCAACAATTGTGCCTGGAAGGCTAGATAGACTTGTGCAATGGCTCAAATTGACATCAATAAGCTTGTCAACATTTTGCAAATGGTTCGAAGGAACTTCAAGCAAACTTGTACAGTGTTCAAAATTTATAATCTCCAGATTTGGAGCACCAGACAGATTTGGGAATTGAGATAGATTCTTGGAATGACTAAGATCGATGCGTGTTAATTTCTCAAGAGGCTGTAAGAAAAAAAAATAAATAAAGAGAGAGAGAAATTAATGACGAGCATAACTAAATCATAATATTCAAACACTTTACAAATTGTTAAATACCAACATATACTTTGAGCCATACCTGAACTATTGATCCATTCCAAAGTTGTTCAAGCTGACTATAGGGCATTTTAAGCTCAACAAGATTCCGCAGCATAGCCTTCGATGGCAAGGAATGTGCAGGGAATGCTGGCCATTCGAGATATCTAAGTGCACGTGGAAGAGACCGGAGACCTTCGGGAAAGTATACTTTGCACTTGTTGGTATCACAAAAACTATAAACTTTTAGCAATCTTAGATTAGACATATCTTGGAAAACCATAGCACTCAAGGGTATCTCTTCGACCATGTCATCCATGTCCAGGATTATCTTTTCAATTGCTTCAGTTCCCTACCAACGAAGAGCAAAGCTAAGATGAGCATTTATTAAAGGAAGAACTAATAAATAGTTTTCTGTTACGGTGTGTTCTGCTTACAACATTTATGCAATTTCAATGCAAATTTAGGGATCTCATTGGTACTTACTTTTTTATACTCCAAGACGTCACAGACTTCTTGAGCAATCCACAGCCTGCTGCGTTTACCAAGCCTTTTGGATTCTTCACGAACGATTTCCCATCCCATTTCTTGCAGTAGATCGTGCATCCATAGCTGTTTCCTGTAACCTGTCGTTATTATGAGAGACTTCTCTATGAGATTCTCTATTAGCCAATTTGCAGATCTATACAAATTTTTTAATACATCCGCTGCATCATCTTGATACGTTCCTTTAAAGAAACAAGCGATATCAAGAAAGACAGCCTTCTCCATTTTATTTAGCCCGTTATAACTAACAACCAACTTCTTCTGAACATTTTCAGGGGAACATTCTTTCAATGTCTCCAATGTCATCTCCCACGGTTTTCCCTTCAAAACGCAAGATCGAAGATAAGAACCCCAAGTTTTAATAACCAGTGGAATCCCTCCAGCATACGGTACCACCTCTTTTGACACCTCAACATAATCTGATTTAGGAGAATCAATTCCCTTAAATGCAATCAAACTGAAAAGCTGAAGAGCGTCATCATAATCCAATTGCCTGACCTTGTGTATCTTAACCTCATATTTTTCACGAGCATTAATATTCGCAAGCACCTGCACATCTCTAGTCGTTACTATAATTCTACTTTCAGGGCCATACCAATCATCGCCTGCTAAATATTCGAATTGCTCATAATCAGTCACATCATCCAAAACAAGGAGTACCCTTTTGCGGCGGAGTCTCCTAATCAAGGTCGGTTTCAAAGATGGATTTCCTGAATAAATATTTTCATCCTTTAGTAGTTCGGCAAGAAGCTTGTCTCGCAAGCTTCTTATTCCGAGTTTCTCTGCTTCTTCTCTAACATTTGCAAGAAAACAGGAACCATCGAATTGACAAAATAGCTGATTGAACACGACACTTGCAATGGTGGTCTTCCCTATACCGCCCATTCCACACATGCCAACGACATGAATATCAGTTGACTGAATACTTAAAAACTTTTTGATTTTTCTAGTGTGTTTTTGGATTCCAATTAGGCCTTCCAAACCATCACTTGATGTTAGATTATTTAATTTGCTCAAAACATCTTTGACAATTTCCTCGAGCAATTTGGCTTCATTCCTATAAAAGAAACAATAAAATTGTAGTGCAGATAAAAATATCACTATGCATTGCAAGTGAAAATATGTAAAAACTACTGACAAATATGTAAGTAGAAATAGATTCAAACAAAATACTGAGAACAGAATTTGTAAGTCAGCAAATTTATTCACTCAAATCAGTTTACTTAAGTTTTTTAAAATTCAACTTATTCTACGAACACATACTTAAATTCCCAATTTAAAATTCCTAAATGGAAGTTTTCAGGCTGATTCAAACAATGGAAGCTCTGGCTTTACTAGAGCAACTTCAAATCCTAAAACTCTCCCTCAACATCGCCTGTTCGTATACCATATTAAATGGATTTGGATAGAACTCGTCCTAAAAGCTAATTTAAAGGGATAGCTTACCTAATCCACATAAACACCATAACCACCTGGTAAAATTGCAAAAGATTTTTACAATTCTTGGTCTCATCTATCGTGGACTTTTTTGGTTTTTTGTTTTTTTTTACATCTTTAAAAATGGTTGGATGTCTGTATTTTCTTTTTGTTAGCCTCAGTGTTCTGCTTTATGTACCTGAACTCTTGATGGGTTTTTATGGTTCCCCTCTGGTTTTTTTTTTTCTTCTTCTTCTTCCTCTTCTTCTTCTTTGACTTTTGGTTTTAATGAAATCTCATCCATTAAAAAAAACAAAACAAAACAAAACAAACAAACAAACAGACAGACAAAAAAGATAAAAAAGAAAAGTTAAAAAAAAAAAAAAAAGAAGGTGAGACCTGTCTTTAGAATCCCAGCCAGAGAGATTGGCAGCTGTTTCCAAAGCAGATCTCCACTGTCGGACCTCGTCCAAGCTGTCTTTGAACCGCTTCTCATGGTTTTCAAAAGCTTTCCCATAACTCCCTTGCTGTTTCCGTATATGAGACGGATCTACATGGTAAAATACTGGCAAAACAATTTGTCCCTCATCCTCGCGGCACTTGAGTATGTGAACCAACTCTCTTAAGCACCACGATGAGGAAGCATAATCATCGGAGAATACGACAATGGCGATGTTGGATTGGTGGATCGCATCGAGAAGTGCCGGTGTGATTTCATCTCCTCTGTCTAGAGTGTTCTCGTCTATATAGGCTTCGATATCCTTGTCGCATAAGGCTTTGTAAAGATGGCTTGTGAAATTGTTTCGGGTGTCCTCACCTCTGAAGCTTATAAAAACATCGTATTTCTTCAAGCTCGAAAGAGAACCAGAAGCAGCAGCAGAAGAAGAAGAAGAAGCCGCCATTGTTGTCGGCTGTTGGAGACGAATGAGCAAAGCAGATGTGGCTCTTCTCAATTCTTTCTTTTTAGCTAATAAAGTCAACTTTTCATTTTAGCATTTTGAACGAGACAGTTTTTATTGTTTAATGGTGGAATTTAGTACCAAAATAACGAGTCAGAGTCGTGCTTTTTGTTTTTTTCCAGTTGTTATTATTAAATTACTACTTTAGAACTTGTTTTTCCCAAAGAGACAATGTCCTTTTTAATATTTTCGTCATCCTCACTGAGATCAACTCGAAGCACTTTTCCCGTGGTGGCTGCTTTTGCTTTCTGATAAGAATTGCATATCACCGTCATTGTTTCTTACCATTAATATGAATTTTCTTTGGTAAACATGTCTTAAAAGGTTCGCATTTAATAAAATACATGGAAATACACTTTTGTTGTTCAAAATTGTTAAAATAAATTAAGTTTTAATTAAATATTTTCTTGAATTTATTTCAAAATATTTTAGTTTAAAAATATTTAATTTTAATTTAATTTATTTTATTTTGTGGGAAAATTATACTTTGGGCACAATTAAAAGCAAAAATGAAGCAAGGAGGCCCAATTAATCAGCCCACGCTGTCAGCCGAGCCAAGCCCAAGCCGCCACGTGTCGTTTTCGGACTCGTCAGGGCCCCACGTAGGCCCCAGCTGTTCCCCATCCCCTGCGCATTTGCCGCACACGCCCCTCTCACAGGGCGAGTTTCTTTCACGCGCAAGAGCCCAGCAGCCCACAATTTCTTCGGTACACGAATCAGAATCTGCCACGTGTTTATGAGGGTCTCAACTGTCGCCATTAGTTTCTCTTCACCCTGAAGTGCGCTACGTGTGATACATTTTCAGCTGTAAAATAGTTGTAGCCGTTGGTTTTTCCCACTTTGTGAGCTTTTATCTTCCAATTTAAGCGTTGTAAATTCCATTAATTTGGAAAACGTTTTGCTTTTATTTTTTATTTTATCTTTGTTGTTGATTGTAATGTTTTGGATTCCCTAAAAACTCTATAAACAGGGGATTTGTCAAGGTTCTTGTTGAATTTTTAGCCTAAATTTAGACACTTTTTCTCTCATTTTTGTCTTACTTTTATTCTCACATTTTCTCTCTAGAATTTTGTAATAATGCTTTGCAAGCTACATTGGAGTCCTTTGGTGAGGCTAGAGATGATCCTAAATGTGTAGGGAGCTTGTTTGGGTTTTGATTCTCCAAAGATTTATTTGATTTATACATTTGAATAAATAATTTTTTTCATCTTATTTTTTACTCAAATCAATATATTTTGTTGTCAACATTTATATAAATTTAGTCAAGCTCTTTTTATGTGATTGTTGCATGATATGATATATTGATAGTATTATTTTATAAGTAGTATTTTACTGCAATATTGCCTGTAATATATTGTTGCTTTTGGATTTTTTATAAAATAATTTTTGCTAGTTCTTAACGTGAGAATTTCATTTACTCGAATACATTTTAATTTGTAAATTCTTCAAATCTTTATTTTCCGATTGATTGTTTGGGATGTGAAACTATCAATTGAGTCATAGGGGATTCTCGATATCTTATTACTTTTGATTATTGAATTTTCTCCATTTTAAATTACGTTGTCTTTTAATTTATTTCAAAATCACAAAAATACGTTTTTCTTTTCTTTGTTTGATTGCTTATTTCTCTAATGCTTTTGTTTCGTTAATATTTTCTTGTTTGTTTCTACTACCTCCCTCATGGATACGACCGCTCAATCCATACTACAATTGATCACTTTATTTCGACATAGTTTGGGTGTAATCAGCATTTTTTAGCAATAGTGGAGGGATATATATATATATATATTTATTTATTTATTTTTTCTAAATAGATATAAATATTTTTATATTTAAATAGGAAATGTATTGTATTTGGTACATTGATCGAGTTGAGATTTTGTTAATTGAAATTGGGTAATTACTTGATTAATTCAAATTCATTTTATTGATATTTTATCAAACAAATTCGGAATTAAATATGAGTGTTGGAAGTGTTGACTTTCCCGTTTTTGTGTAGTTAGTATTCTGAACGCGGATTTTGTCCCCATGAAATGCACAGTGTGGACAACACGACAGACGACTTTCCAGAATATCCCAAATTAAAGATTTGACAGATTGGTCGAATTGGGTTTTATTTATTTATTATTAATTTTGTTTTTTTGGGTGAGATAGTCGACACCTTAAATTGAGAAAATGTTTTAATAAATTTTTATAGGGTTAGCCTTTGCTTATTAAAGGAATTACACATTGTGATTCATGTTTAGAGCTTTTAAAACTTCTGTTGAGAGAGAAAAATTGAGAGCATTTTAGGCTTATTTGTATAGCTTTCAATAACTGATGGCTGAGTACTAACTCCGAAGGCGAACTGAAGACTTGGAGTAGGGTTGTGAGTTAGAAGACAAGTCAATTGAAATGCAAGACAACGCGGGTCTGCAATTGGTAGAGCTTTTCATAAATTTATAATTTTAATATCTTTAAACAGTAGTTATGTATGTTAATAAAGATTTCCTATATGTGCGAGTATGCTAAACACTCATGACTTTTTCCTTTGGAAGTTTTTGGCCGCATAATAACCATGTCATTGCGTATATTGATTCCTTATGATATTCATTTTTTCCATAATTTTCTTCTACTAGACTCCTACACTAACAGTTATGTTGTTTAATCTAAGACAATGCCTGAATAGGTTTGATAAACTTGGATGAAAATATTATTTATTGGGTTATTCTCATTTTTATACCTTGCAAATGATGTCTCATATTTTGGATCGTGTCACATTTATGCCTTTACCTTTAAATTCATGTTAAGTCATGACCTTTTTCTGGTAAAAAATCGATTATGACCAAGAAAAAAGATCTTAAGATGTTCACGGTTTGGATCTTTTATTTTATTATTATTATTATTTTTCATTAAAGGCGTTTATTTTTTTTATTTATTATTATTATTATTATTTTTTTTTTTTTGTGATCTTCTTTTCTCAACAAGTTTTAAACATTATTAAAAAAAAAAAAAGAAAGAAACTCTTTCTTTTTTTTTTTTTCTTTAATTTGTTTTTGTGTCATGTCCTTTTTCTCAAAAGAAAAATTTTCTTCCACTCGGAGGGAATTCATACTCTGACAGTTCAGTGATTTTGGGCCAAAACCGGTAGGCCCATTAGTAGATATCCATAGTAATGGACTTTGACTTATGTTTGGACGGCACTTTGATATGAATCTTTTTCGACTGCAACCATCGTAATCCTGGCCTTGACTCTAATTAATTGCCACAATTTTATTTGTGATGCAAATGTAATTAAAATCTCTTTCATATTCTGCCGTCCTCTTATGAACACCTATATTAGGCCAAATTAGCCCAAAATACGAGCATAAACGACCAAATCCTTGGTCTAAAGTTGCATGCATTAGAACAATTAAACAAACACATCAAAACCAAACTGCATGATCTTTATTTTTTATGTTTTTACATGAATGAAATAAATCCCACTCAGATAATTTACACACACACACACACAC
>JAFMPE010142264.1:0-21684 GCA_024759925.1 Ficus religiosa
ACCATGACCAAAGCAATAGTTGAAAAAGAATTTCTCTCTTATGAAAGGTTCTATTATAGAAATTAATTGCATTGAGTTTGTTTGACATATGAAATCTTGTAGCTGCTACTACATTTTCAGACATGCAGATAAATAGCTGATATGTAGTTGGGGCTCATATCAATGGTTATTTGTTTTTGCTTCGAGCATGTCAATGGTGTTTGATTTCATTTTATCCATGCTTTTCTCTCTTCTTGTAATTTGGCTGATGTGAAGCCTATCTCTAATCCAATGAAATACTATTTTTCCCCTTAAAAGGCGACAAATATTTGTTGTGGATATGTATAAGACATTTTACCACTTACATATGTTATGAAATGCTAGAGGAATTGACATATCTACATTTTTCCTAATTAACAAATAATTATATTAATTATAAAATGTATAATTTTGCAATGGACTTATAATTATTGTGATAGAAACAATTTAAACAAAATACATGTTTCACAAGTGTATACTGTAATTTATAAGAAGATAGCACCCTCAAAAAGTTATAAGCAAATTATGAAGGGTAAACTAGTCATTTCACAAATGAAATCTATTCTTTCCTTTTCCTTTCATCTCTACACCAAACAAGAGAGATGATTTTTACATTTTTTTCCTTTATATCATACCAAACATCGTGAAGGAAATGACCTCTCGCTCCTTCCTCATCTCCCTTACCTAAGTGATGTACCATTCTCTCCTTCCACTTTTCTCTCCCTCCTACCAAACATAAAATAAGAGTGCATTAAAAATTTGGGAATTCTTTCAAAGACAACCAGACTATTCTCAGCGAAGAAGTTGGTCTTCCAAGAATGACAGGAAAATAAGAGGATTTTATGAAGTACACAGTAGGGAATCGAATTCTAATGTGAAAGAGGCGAAAGTTATCATGCAAGGAATTTCTCATCACTTAGCCTCTTTGATCATTGTTAATTTTGCAGAGCCATCTGGGCAAGATGCTTACTCCAAGCAAGTCAACTCTCTTAATATGATTAGAAAGCAACCTGGTTACAATCCAGGATACAGAGGCCATCCTAATTTCTCGTGGTCACGAGATTCTCAACAGCGTGGTACAACAGCTCAAGCTCCCCAACGAGCTTTTAGATCGTTCAATCAGGACTTTTCACAGACTAATCATGGGAGGAGAATATTCAGAAGCTGGCAAAGTCTACTCATGCTTCCATTGAACAACAGAACAATGTCATCGCTGAGTTAAAGAATCAGATGAGGACCAATCTTAATTCTCAAGCGTTATAGATTTGATAACAAGGAGTACATGAAGTTGGTGTTAGTCAAAGCAAAATCAATAGGAAGATGCTAAATCAATCATGACTGTAAGGAGAGGACAAATGTTTGATAACAAGGTGGAGATTCTAACAAAAAAGAAATCTGAAACTTTTTCTTCACATCAAGATGCTGCACAAGATTCATCCTCAAAGGATCCAGAAGAAAGTAACCCTCCAACTTACATCCTGAAGGCTTGTTTCCCCCGAAGTTTAGCAAAACCAAAGCAAGGGACCACAACAAATGAGTTAATGAAAATCTTCAAGCAGGTAAGTATCAACATCCCTTTACTTAATGCTATAAAGCAAGTTCCGGCCTATGCTAAGTTTTTGAAAGATTTATGTACTAAAAAGGGGCAATTGCATGTGCACAAGAAACTTTTCTCACTAAACAAGTTAGCTCTATAATCCAATTTAAAGCTCTGCCAAAGTTCAAGAATCTAGGTTGTCCTAAATTGGAAAATAACGATTTTAAGCTCTCAAAAATTCATAAAAAGTATTTTGAACAAGTTATCTTAAATTGACAGAATACTTTTCGTAGCAATTTGCAGTAAAATGCAACTTATAAAATAATTCAAGCAGAATAATTATTTGACTAAATTACATAAATAAAGCAAGACTAATACTTATATAATATAAGGCACCTAATATTTTTGGAATAAAAGAAATGAGAATAATGAAGACAATTCATTCAAAATGTAAAACATTACAAAACAAGAGAATCAATATCACAGATAAAACGCTTAACACGTAATTTTATCTCTAGCCTCACCAAGGGAAGAATTAGCCTAGCTTGCTTATTATTTTCACAAATTCTAGAAAGAAAGCATGAAAATTAATTGCAAGACAAACTACAAAATGAAGAAAAATGTGTCTCCAAATATACAGTATATAACAACAACCTCAAAAACCTTAGCTGATTCCCCTATTTACAAAGTTTTGGGATGTCAAGGTTCAGCTAAAAGCAATGAAATTTCGTGGGAAAGTTGCTCTGATAAGTGGGAGAAGTGCTGAAAAACTTATGCATAATGGGGAGGCTTTTGACACATGACATCCTCTGATTCACCATGGAGAGAAAATGTGATTAGATGTTGAGTTAGTGGGGGACAAGGGGGGACCCACAGGCCACACGTCGAGCAAGGAGTGGAGGAACTAGGAGCGCTAACGTCAGCTGGCAGGAGCCGTGCTAAGAGGAGAAACGCAATGGGACGCGCGTTGGAGAAAATACTCACCCCTAATTGGCGATTGCGGCTGACTCACGTGGAAGCAGAGCTAGGTTGGAGAAGAAACGTGGCAGGGCCCACTCTGATGCACTGCTGGCTTGGCTCCATGGCTGATCCGACTTCTCAGGCAGCTAATGGCTTAGGCTTGACCTGAAATTTGGCTTCTATGAAATTTGGCTTCTATTTCCTTCCTTTAACAACCCATTTGTATGCCTCTTTAAAATAAACCTGAAAAACAAAAGAAATTAAATTAAAACTAAATATCTTCAACCTAAAATTTTGCAACAAAATCATAGAAGTATTTAATTAAAACTTAATTTATTAATCAATTAAAAACATCAAAAAGTGCATTTGTCAAATAGGTTTGAAGATAGGGTGTCTCAAAAACATGTGTGCAAAAAATTTTGAGACATGTGTGAGTTTTTGAATTTGGATGAAGTAATGACTTTCTGATTATATAAAAATATATTTTTATAATTTTTGAATATATTACTTTGTCAAATTTAGCTCCATGGATATTTCTTTAATTGCTATAATGAATTTTTTTTTTTTTAAATGAGTTCGCATTTAACGTATACTCTCCTTCTCATCTCTATATATGAGTTCGCAGAGCTTGAGTATTGTCATAAATGCTAAATGCTTATTTTGGTACTTTTTTCTTGTGATTTTTTTCACCACCATTTTGAAATACTTGTTATAATTTCACAATTGATATCATAAGGTCAAGAGTTCGAATCTCTCTATCACCAAATTTAAAAAAATATATCATATTTGTCCCTTGTTAAATTTTGTTTTTTATTTCTTTCAACTATGTCCCTTATTAATTGTTTATTTCTTTTAGTCCTCCGAAACATATTTTTAATCCAAAGTGAACCTCACAGATATTTTCAGTTCATTTTATTGTAGTCCTTGTAAATGCCACTTTGTCTCTGTCTCGGTCTCTCTCTTTTTTTAAATGCCAAATTAAGTATCTTTTTGTACAATCCAGTCAACCTCATACATAAACTAATAAACTAACAAAAGTAACTAAATTTTTTACATTCACATGTAAAAATTTAGCAAATTTAGTACACAAGTACTACGTGCTTTCAAATGGTATGTATTAAAATATTTAAATGCACAAATTTTTCTAGAAAATAGAAAGAGTTCAATGTCCTTATTTCTTGCATACTTCTTCAGATTCACCATTTTTGAAATTACAATAATAAAATTCTAAAACGATACAAACGGGAAAGAAATTTATTATTTACTGCATCTACAAAAGAATTAATAGTTATTATTTGAGAGAAAATAATTTGTAATTTTTGCACAAAAATAAAAGATATCTTATTTATCTACTACCTTATTTAAAAGGATGAAAGGCACTAAAAATAATGCTTTTCATCCTTGCTTCCCATTCCGCCATGTGGCAGGTCTTAAGCCGTCATGTGGTATTAAAAAAGTAATTTTTTCAAATTTAAAATTTTTTGTCACGTGGTAATTTTAAATAAAATTAATTTTTTTTAATTTTACTTTACTTTGTTTGTCTTATTCACATGGGCAAAGTGCATGTATTGCAACTTGTTTGTTAAAAAAAGATGAATACAAATGATAGATTATAATTAAGTTTTATTATTATGTCTATTGAAGTAAATTTACAGAAGTGCATGTATTAATTGCAACTTGTTTGTTAAAAAAAGATAAATACAAATGATAGATTGATAATTAGGTTTTATTATTATGTCTATTGAAGCAAATTTACAGAAGTGCATGTATTGCAACTTGTTTGTTAAAAAAAGATAAATACAAATGATGGATTGATAATTAAGTTTTATTATCATGTCTATTGAAGTAAATTTACAGAATGACGAAAGTTGTTATGTAAAAGTAACTTCTGACATGTTTCTCAAATTCTACGCAATCAATCAAATTATATATATATATATATATCTCTCTCTCTCTTTAACACAACATAGACCATCGAAAAGATCTTGAAAACTCATTAAAGCACGGAAGCCAGGATCTTTTCGGAAAATGGATTATTATTCAAAGAGTGCATATCCACATGGAAAAGTTCACACTAACCTGTCAATTGAGGATTCAATTTGGGATTTTCCTTGGGAGGTATCCAACCGTGCAGGCCTCTCAGCTGAGAGGCCTTGTTGCTTGCCTTAAGTGCGCCAAAGGTCCAATTTTTGTTCCATAATTCCTTTTAAGTTTCAAATTCTTAATTTCCTACAAACTATCACAAAGAAATATCAAAGTAACACAAATTCTTGAGGTTTTTACAAAAATACTTGATTATTTATGAGTAAACTACCCACTCAACATTGAATAATAAGAGGGTAAAGTGTTTGAGGTATTTTTCCTTTATATTGTCACGACCCCCGAAATTGAGTGTGTGACGTGGAGGGATTAATTAAAGAAAATCATGTGATTAACGCTAATCACGGAATTCTTATAAATTTTCTGAGAATATATAAAGTTATATTAATTTCCAAAATCACCCCACCGCTTTGTGAAAATATCGAAAGAATCATTTTGTTGAAAAGACAGCCCCCAGTGTGAAAATTGTCCCAAGTCTAATTCATTTTAGATTTTAAAATATTTATCCGAGTTGCCTAATTATGCCTCCGGTATAAAAAAGGATCATCTGTCACATAATATACAGAACCGAAAATAAAAGAAAAGAAAAACTAAAGCGATACAGTCTAGACTTACAACTACAGTCCACAAAGTCCAAAATAATAATACAGACCATCACAAATAAATCAATAACAAAATACATAAAACAATAATCCACTACAGGGAGCGGGCTGTAACTCCAAGCTACTCGTCGTCGCCCCTAGCACCGTCTGGGAGGGGTTAAAACATTTAAAATAGTGAGCGGAAGGCTCAGTAAGATACCAACTAAAAATAAATTACCTTTTCACGCTTCCTTGAATAACCAATTCAATAAATAAATAACTGAACAAATAAATAAATACATACTCAAATAAGGAAAGATAGAAAAATTTAAGTGTAAATATAATGGTACCAAACAATAATGTAAAGCAGTTACTAGCCGTATCAGCCTCGCGCGAGCTTAGGGATCCTTCCCAATATCTCCACCACGGGTACGTAGCAGTAAAATGAGTTACCAATTTACCTGCCGGATAGGGCTTTGCTATTTCTGAGCACTCCTTAGGCTCTGTCAGTTTTAATTCTAAATTACTTCCCATTATAGCATACACATACATATATTATACCTTTCACAAGATATCATAAAATATATATATATATATATATATATATTCCTTCAAAGCCACCATTTCTAGATAAATTCCAAAATATCACATAAAGCTAAAATACAGTTAAAACAAGGCTATCAAGAAGGGGATATCGATGTATCCTACCTCTCGTTAATATATATATATATTGATAACCTCGACACGCAACATGAGACTAGAGAACTACTCATTCCTAGTCCAGAAAACCAGATCCAGACCTAGGACCTGACCAGCCAGCAATTTGCTCGCGCGCACCAAGCATCGGTCAGGCCTGACCAGACCAGGCCCGGTCTAGTCCCGATCAGGCCAGACCAACGAGCCCGGTCAGGCCAATCCGGAAAACCCGGTCTGGACTTGCTAGCACTTTTTGCTCGCTGGTTTTCCTATACTTGTTTTTTTGAAAATTTTTTTCGTTATTTGTCTATTTATTTTTTTGTTTGGTATTTATGAATTTTCATGTCGTATGAATGAAATCATTAATGACTAAAGAAATTGAAAGATTAGGTTTCCCACCATTTTATTTTAAAAAGTTTCAATAATTTTTTTTGTTAAATGTTTATTTATACACAAAACTCTTCCTAGTTCATTTAACTCTGGAGTTCAGACCAAAATATACCTAATTATCATGATTTAATGCAGTTTCAGTGAAATGATTAGATCCTGTCTCATAGAATTGTGACTCGTAAAAACAAATACATATATAAAGTGTTTTTAAGCAAATACATATATAAAGTGTTTACGGAACCCAATCGTTATGATAAATATTAATTGCTATCTTCTCTCTATAAAATTTAATAGTCGAATCATTTATTAACTCAAAATTTAACCCTTGCATATCGAACTCGATATATTTGATGGCGTATACGGCACAATCTCCCCTGTGTTAAACAAAATATTTGTTAGTGTTTGTAGTTATAAAAAAAAAAAAATTAAAACATTTGAAGTACACTTACGATTTTTCGTTTTGCAGATAGTTGATTGGACGCCTATAGGGTCATGGTGAAGGATCTAGGTGGTCGAAATATCCAGATTTTTGAAGCACTAACGGAATCATCTTCTGCACGGGCTCCATAAATCTGTCAAGCTTGACTTTCTTGATGAATTTCCAATTACAATCAAAAACCATCAGCTCTGCATTTACCAAATCAACCTTCACTGAAACCCAATGTTTTCCTCTTTCTTTTTCGAAGACATCGGTGTCCAAAATATCAAATAAATTATACGAGAAGTAAAGTGCCGTCGCACCATTCCAACATTTTCCCATCTTGAGACTGTTGCCTTGCACGTATGTCATCAAAGCGTCGTATATGATACCATCTTCATTGGCATTCATCACCAATAATTGGTTGAAGATATCATCCAAAATGACGACGTCTTGGTTGATGACATCTCGATACTTGAACTGTTTTTTTCTTATTCCATACATCGCTTCTTCGATGTGCTACAAAAAAAAAAAAAAGAAAAAGAAAAAAAGTAGTGTGAGTCAAAAATGTTAGACATAAAAAGAAATCCATATTAAAAAAAAAATAAAGCTTAGATATAGCGTTATTTAGTAGACAAAACAAATGATGGGATTTTGCTTTTCGATATTATAATTCACTTGAAACTTTTTGTTTTCAGTTCCGATCATTTGAATCATGGTTGTTTTGAAAATAAAATCACTCTTTTTTTGCTCATTGTCAAATTCATAATAAATTGATAATAAATTGAAAAAAAAGGGACCGACGAGAGGACAAAAAATAACCGTAGCTGGAATGCGGCGCTAGTGAACTGTGTCTCGTGTGGCGGCCGAGTATAAATCCCGTTGACGAGCTCCGAAGACGAGGGAGGGAGGGAGGGAGGGAGCCGAGGGAGGAGGAGAGAGAGAGAGAGTGCTGGGTTTCAGTTTGAGAGAGAGTGAGAGAAAGAGCGAGGGAGGTGGAAATGAAATGAATGAAGGCAGTTAGGATTTTTAGGGATTTTGACTACCTTTGACTCTTTTATTTTTGTTTTTTTGTCTTTGTTTTTTTTTTTTTTTTTTTTGGGATTTCTGAAGATAAGTTGAGGGCTTTTGGTATTTTGCATAAAAATTGAATTAAAAAAAATAAAAATAAAAAACCAATTAGAACGGAGGTCATATTTGCAATGGTCGTTGATTTGTGGCTTATATATGCAAAAAAAGCCCATAAGATCCCCCCAAAAGTGCACCAAAAAAATTACCACAAATATATATTGAAAAAAAAAAACTTTGAGAATGTTGTATCGGTATTCAAAAGCCCAAGAGATAGAAATAGCCGAAATAGCATAAATGTATATACAATTTGAGAGTGTCATTACCTTGTCAAAATGAACGAAGTTTGATATAAGGAATTTACTTTAAAAAAAAAAAAAGTAGAGTAAAATAATTTAAAAAAAAAAGTCTATCATGGAGAAAATGAGACAAAAAATTGTTTCTTTCAAAGCTAATCAAAGATAAAGAAAATCATGCGAAGAAGAAGCAAACTGTCACTCCTTTATTACATCAACACATCTTGAAACAACAACAATATCAGTTCATATACAAATATCATAAGAATTACAGACATGGACAATCTTTAGTATAGAAAACCAAACACACAGTTTAAGCTCACATTACGGAATTTAGGGAGGCAAAAAAAAAAAAAAAAAAAACATTAACTAAATAGCACAGTTCAAACAACAACAACAACTATAATCGATCCATAAACAAGAACAACAACAACTTGGAAAAGAGTTTATACTCATAAGAATAGAACAACAACAATGTCATCTTTGCTGACTTTAAGTGAGGTAGAGACAAGAGGGATTTTGACTTTTACTTTACTGTTTGACTATTGTTTTATTTATTTATTTATTAAATTGAAGAGAAAGGCTTTTGCTTGCTTCGAGTGAGAGAAAGGTAAGAAACTGAAGGAGCTTTTTAATCTTTTTATTTAAAAATTGAATTAAAAAATAAAAAATAAAAAGCAATCAAAACAAAGGTGATATATGCAACGGGGCTTCAATTTTGAGTTATATATGCAAAAGATCCCCCAAAAACGCACCAAAAAATTTTACCACAAATATATATTGAAAAAAAAAAAAAAAAACTTTGAGAATGCTGTATCGGTACTCAAAAGCCCAAGAGATAGAAATAGCCGAAATAGCATAAATGCATATACAATTTGAGAGTGTCGTTACCTTGTCATAATGAAACGAAATTTGTAGAAGAATTTGAAGACAAGTTGGTGACAATGACCTTTATCGAGCCTTCTGTCATTGTCTTCGTCTTCAGCATCACCGATGGGAGATTCATCGTCCATAAGGAGATTAGTTGAGAAAACACCAAACCATATGGGTTTCACAGCCGCTCTCGAAGGATGGAGAGCTTTTAACTAGTCTGAGAAATCAGGATATATAGAACTAGGGTTAAGCAGAATTAAAGTGGGCCATGGGCCAGTGTTAGGGACTAGGGGCCGAGAGCGTCTGTTGGGCCCAAGGGAAGAAACATGAGTGTTCCAAAAATACGACGCCATTTTGATCTTGTCCTTAAAAATACTAAATCTTGCTTAGATAGGAGTTGATTACAATGTTTTCCGAGGTTGTTTTTGACTTTGTCAAAAACAAACTGTAGAGCAGTGGTGTTTAGTAAAGTCTATTTAAAAAGAGTTTGGGATCTTTAGCAAAATAAAAAATAAAAAAAAAATAATAGTAATAAAAATTTAAAAAAAAAAAGAGTTTGAAAATTTGTAATAAATAATATTTTTATGAAAAAATTGAGGTAAATGGAAATTTTAATAAATAATTAGTAAATACTTATCACACATTAATAAATAATTTACTAATTTACTATTATTTATTCCAAATATTTTAAAAACATATTTTTGTTTCTGAAAACTATTATTTACTTCTTTTTTTCATTGGAAACTATTAAATATGCATAATTCATATGATTACATCTCAGTGCACCACACATGGCAGGGAGCCGTGCTGCGTGCAGGCCCTCCAAGTCGAGAGGCCTGCATGGCCACACCTACACGCGTCCAAACTCCCAAGCCTACGCAGGCTCACCCTGTCGCTGTGATGGCCGAGATTGGCCCATTTTTGACGATCCAACGGTCCAAATTTCACATGATTTGAGCCTTCTTAAGGAAAGCAAACATTAGTTCCCAAGTTGGAGAAGAAGAGAGGAAAAAGAGGCACAAAATTCGTAGAGAAGAAGGAACTTTGGAGGCTCAAATCCCATGGTTTCCTTGAAGATTCTTGAAGAGTTGGTGGATTCTAAGCCTTGAAGATCATTCTTCCAACATAATTCTTCCTTCCCCCTTCTTTTTTTTTTTTTTTTTTTTTTTTTTTTTAGTTTTAAATTTTTTTTTTAAATTTGTAATTGTAGATTTGTCTTGGACAATATTTGCAATTATGAGTTCTTTTTTATTTTTGGTTATGGATTTTACTATGTTGAGCTAGATGTCATATTTTAGTGCTTGATATAGCTTTAGTTTAACTATGTTTTTATTATTTTGTTAATTGTTAGTTTAATTTCATTTTCAATTCATTTGTATTTCTTCATATTTAATACTTCTAATTTGTTGAGAAATAAATTAGTTGATTTAGATATGTGAATTTGATACTGAGGAGAGATTGAGTTCATATATCGGATTTGTGAAGTACAATCTATGTTGTTGTGACCGGGAGGAGATCAACTCTTGTATAATCTATTCGAGAGCACATCAAGGTTATTGTGAGGCCGGGAGGCAATCGACGCCTTGATAATCATTTTAAAGGTTAGGCTTCATGAATGTGTAGTTAAACAAATTAAAGAAGAATATCAACTTGAATATTTATGCATATTATCTCGTTTAATGCTTAGGAAAGGTAATGAGGTTAGATTAGATTCCTTGATTAATGAATTGAATGGAATTGACTAACAACTACTAGATAGGATTAGCATAGGGATAGTTTAGCAATGTCAAGACCTATAATGCTTTATAAATATTAGAGTCTATTCTCATTTTCTTATTTGTATTTGTTTAATTTTACTTTCATTATTATGGTTTGCCTAGATAAAGTTGGGTTGTGATAATCATATTACTTAGCATCAATCCAAGGAATAATCTTATATGGATACGACACTCACTCATCCTATATTATCAAAATTTAACGACCTCATGTACTTGTGACGTTTCACGCAAGATTCAAATACCCAAATACACCTCTATGTTTGTAAACTTAGTCACAAAATACCACTAAAGCTATTAAAATTTTAAAAGTACCAAGTTTACCTTCCCAACAAGAAACCTTCTCAAGTGAAATAAAAACAATGTAATTGTTTGATGAATGAAATGTTCAGACAGTTATTCATCTTGCATTAACTTTTGAAATATTTGTTTAGGGTTTTCAACATTGTTTCACCCTGGCAATTTTTCGACCATCGGCAACTTTCTCCCAAACTTCTAATTTTGACAATTTTTTGATTTAGTGCAATATGCCTAATTTTTCTAATATCCCGTTCAGTTAAGGTTTGATTTAGTGAATTTGAAATATTTGCATTTAAGTTTAAGTTGGATTTGATTTTTTTAATTAAAAATAAGATTTTCCATCCTCAAATGACGCAAGCTTTTTGTTAGTAAAATGAAACACGTTGCAACAATTTATAAATTTCGAGAGAAGGATTGTTCAAATTTAAAGTTTGGAGAGTAAGTTGTTAAAAATAGACAAATTAAGAGGATTCAATGCTAAATAAAACCTTTTTTGCCCTTATGATCAGGCTACTAATTATAACAATTTTCACCATACTAATAAAAAGCGGCCAACGTTTAGAGTAATAATAATAATAATTGAAAAAATTATAAAGTGGCCAACTGTATAACAAATTAAAGGAGAAGCTAACTTGTAAAACGAATCAAAAAAGAGTAGACAAATTACCACTAGAATATACCTTCAATTGCAAAAGCTTAAATTAGCATTAGGCTATGCCTGTAACTATAAAAGTTATGGTGAAAGATGGCCACAACCACAAAAGCTCCGATTCTTTGTCACAAGATTGCTTGGTGCAAGAAGAGGGAAATCACTACTAGGCTAAGCCCGACCACAAAATCTCTGGTTTTTTGTCATGCCAAGCCATAAATTTAAGGAGTGGCAAAATCAGGTCAAAGAGCAGTGCTCAGCACCACATGCCCCAAGCAAAGGCGTCCCTTGAATTGGGGTTCTCTCTTAGCTCATTCTTTTTGTTTCTACTAACGCCCCCCTCACCTAGCGGGATGTTACGTCTGCCGTTACTTAACATAATTTAGTTTAAACACAGCGGAAAACACGATGATGAAGAGTTGACAAAACGTGAAAATTTGAAATTTTTTTTTTTTAATAACATTAATTGATAATCTCATATAAAACAGAACAGCAGAAAACATACTTCATAAAACTAAATATTTTAAATCCAACCTAACATAAATCAAAATAAACTAACATCAATTTTAGAAAATCATTCAACTTAAAACTTGTAAAATCATTAGCGAACTTAAATTCCAACTTAAAAGAAACTAGTCCAATAACCTGCTCTACCACCACACACACAATCACGCCGAGCCTCCTCCATAGACTTTGTTCTTAAGCTTATTTGTAACATGCAAAAAAACTAAAATAAGCGAAATGCTTAATAATTACATCTGTAAACCTCACAAAATATTTTCTTTTAATTTTAGGTGAAATCACATAACACATGAATTGAACATAAAATAACATCACAAAAAGTTATACGGCTTATCGTACTACAAATTATGATCATACTTTATTACTTTTATCATTATGTTTTCTACTTAGTTGGGCCCTAGGTCATGTACCAATGCGCGCAATCACAGTGATAGTAGGATTGCAAGTTCCAAACCCACCGAGGCAACATAATAATGGGATACTTACTCTCCCGGTAACTTAAGTGAACTCCTAATTGTCCGTGCAAAAGTGGGTTCCTAATTACTAGTACACGCCTCCTAAACATTTTTAGTTCTTAGATAGCTCTTAACTTGCCATATCGTAAAACAATAAGGAACACATCACAACATAAATCATAACTTACTTCGTAAACCTCATTGAAATTTTCATACAAAGAAACAATTGCTATCTTAGATTAACAACATAAAATTCATATTTAATTTTGAACAAACATGTTGCAGGCAAGTATATTGTCAAACCATTTGTCCTATTTAAGGTCTGAACATAATTTAAGTTTGGTAAAAATACTACCTTGGTACGTCAGCACCTCAAAATGAACCGATTGTCTTTTTTTCAATCCATTAAGTAAATAAAAATACTCAAAAATGGTGATGAAAGTGCATTATGCGGCCTCCAGTATTAGCTGATTGCAATCGGTAACATTAAAAACTTGAGGCTGTTCAAGAAAAATGAAGAATATACGAGTAGAAAAGAACTTGAAATACAAGTGGAATGTATTCTTCATGCCTGCAAAAATAATTTTGTTCACATTTCGTATCGAAAAGTAAGTTCCTGATCTATGTCAAAAGCCTTTAAGATGCAAGAAGACTTCGAAAATGACAGATCTTTGCACGCCTATAATCATGTTTTGAGGAAATATAAACAATAGTACCATAGGATAGCAAAACAATTAATCACATATTAAAGATGGTAAGTTTTCCGAGTTTCTATGACTACCAAAAGAAAGAAAAGAAAGAATAACCCAACAATATATTTCAATTGACAATGGCTTGAGCAAGTCGAATGCTGGTTTCAGGGAGCTAGGCAGTAAGGAAATAAAAACCTGCGCCAGCTTATAAATTTTGAACCCGTGTAGGAAAGCAAGAAAACCTTTATCGAGCAATTTAGCACTCAATAGAATTAGCACCATACCAGTCATGATTTCTACCAATGCTTCAAATGGAGTGATCTTCATACTTCACAACAGATTGTGCAGCTTCCCCAACAATGCTGCAGAAAAAAAGACCAATTATATTAGCGATAGTTCAAGTATCTAATCTACAATAAAATTTATAGTCTGTGTAAATTGAAATACATTCTAGATGACTTGCATGAAATTTAGGCTTTTGTAAAGCAACAAATTGCTACTAAGATAGCAAGAACTGGTCTTGAACAAAACAAAGGCTGTTACTCAGATTTAAATATTTCAAATCAGCTCCGAGCAAGAGAAAAAATCGTCGATATAAGATGTGCATAGTTTTCTAACCATTGCAAAAATCTTCTACTTAGAAGATTCAAGAAACGAGATACAGCATGTCAAGGTTCCGGTTCATTACCTATTTTTACAGAGCAACATAAGGATGTTCACATCCACCAAGTTTTTCTTGTAGCTCTAGAAATCCCGAGCCGACTTGAATGAGGATTTAACAAGTGAATCTTTTTCCCATCTTCAATTCACTTATTGTAAAAGACAACCGGTTTAGGCACCAATCATTTTCTATCAATGACGGAACCGAGTTCACTTTCCTGCATCTGAGCATACTTGAACAGCTTCTCATTAAAAATAACCTGGGGGTCTTTCTTAATCAAATCCCCATTTTCGTCGTACGCATCTTTCAAGAAAACAGCCCAGTTCATCTCCGTCCCGGCCAGATAAAACGTCCTCGGCTGCTTCGAAAGCATCTGGCAAGTATGCTTAGTCAAGCTAAACTCCTCCTTGAACTCCACAATGTGGTGAATAGAAGCTCTCTTCTCCAACGTCAAGCTCAAGAACTCGTGCAACACACCAACCCTGTATTTCTCTGCCTCCAAACTCCAAAGATCGAACCTCGAACCATCTGAGTACGGCGACACCAGCGGAAGTGTGTTCAGCAAGTTCAATTTCCGCGCTTCGTCCTCGTCCAAATCCAAATCCTTACCGTGCTTCACCCCAAACTTGAAAGCCCTCTTCGCCTTATCCTCATCGACCATAAACTCCCTCTCGATCGCGCTCACCGCCAAATTCTGATCCCAATTTACCAATTCAAGAACCCTCCTCCCATCACCATCAACCACAACTCTAAACCAATCCGGAAACTTCGCAACCCGGTCTCTGAAATCGTCCGGAATTCCGAACAACGACCGACAATGGTGAATCTTGCTCAAAGGAATCCTTTTCCCAGCAGACATCATAAGCAATTTCCTGACCGTGGTAACACGATCGGCCTCCATTTCATCCATAATAGCTCGCTCGTCTTCCAGGAGCTCCTCCATGAAATCGGTGAAGCCAAGCCACATCTTGCCGTCGGAGTGGCGATAGGTCTCGAAGATGAGAGGGTGTCGCTGGAGGAAGCGGGAGAGTTTCCGGCCGCGGGGGAAGCCGAGCTCGCGGTGGAGCTTTCCGGCGTCGTCGAGGCGGAGAATGCGGTCGGGCTGCTTCGAGAGGAACTGCTTGGAGCGGAGGAGGAAGCGGAAGGAGGCGTCGCGGTGGAGGATGCGTTCGAGGGAGGGGATTCGGTTGGGCTCGGACTGGACAAGCTTGGTTCTGGGGCTCTCCTTTTTCTTGCGCTTCTTCTTCAATTTTTTTGGGGTTTTGGTGACGAGGAAGGAAGTGGAGAAATGGGAAATGAGTATGGGGTTTGGGTTGGGACTGGGAATGGGGTTTTGGAGAGGGGACGAGGGTGAGAAGATGGGGTGGGTTTGGGTTAGAGTTAGGGAGGCTCTGGTACGGGTGATTCTGGAGAGGAAGCAGCGGAGTGCCATTGTTTTTTTTTTTTTGGGTTGTTTGGGGGAGGTGTGGCATTTGAGGGGGTTTAGGGTTTATATGTAACCGAAGGAAGAAGAAGAAGAATTAAAATAAAAAATAAAAAAATTTGTCAGTAATCACCAGACGAGTCCACCACAACGGAAAGCGAGGATTTTGATATATAAATGCACTTGAGGTTTTTATTTAGAAACTAGTTATCAAATATGTGCAATGTACGCACAAAATATAAACAACGTTACGAAAAAATAAAAATAAAAAATTAACTCAAAAGTAAAATATAATAATAATTATCTAAATTTAAAAATTGTATTTTATCATAAAATTATGATAATTTAATATTTATTACATATAAATACTGCATCGACACATCCCAAGGGACACGTAGGTTTCGCCTGATTGTACTAAAAAGGCCGCACCGCAGTGAGCAAATATTTATTATACCAAAGACTCCAGCCAACGTTCTTTGAACGGAAAGAAGATAAGAAAGGAGAAGATCAAAGTTCTGTGTGTGAAGTGGCCCAGGGTAGGGCGGGCTTTCACGAACCATACGAGTGTAGGCGGGCCAGGTGAGGTGGTCAGCCTTAGCTAGCGGCGTGCTGCCATTACGAGAGGAGGGCTACATCTCGCGCCATGTGCCACTGATGTGTGCCCGGTTAGTTATCTGGATTCGAATTGAATCGTGACGAATTCACAATCCTGACTGCCATCTCGATCGACGATTGACTATCGATGACAGCCAAACTGAGACTGAATGACTTGCTAAAGAAAGGGGACAACTTTAGAGTTGCAGGCGGGTCTCTCTAATCAACAGTACTACCCCAATAGTCAAACTTTTTGGCGAACTCAAATGCCCCAAGAGAAGAAAGCAGAGATTTCTTTGCAGAAACAACCACTTTCAACCCTTGAAGAATTAATGAGTATTCTCTTGCTATCATACTATCCCTGATGACGACGTCATCACCGAGAATAGCATAGTTGCGAAAGGGTATAGACTTCCTCTGAGGGTAAGCCCTCAAAGTTGCCAACCACACTATGAAGTGGTGTGACAGTGAGAAAAGCGCCCAAGAATATTATTTATTTTCATTTTTTGACAATATTTACAGTATCTATTATGTTATCTAAAATCAAAATTGTATATCATCCTATTGTAAATGATTATTTAAAACAACAATAATCTCATAATATGTTTTTGAAGATTCACCACAATCAATTAAGGATATTAGAGTTACCAATGAGAAAGTTGATGTAATACAGATTTTAAGAGAGAAAATTTAGGACGTTGAACTACTAATAAGGAGAAAAAAAATAAAGAAAGAAAATAAAAAAGTTGCAGGTGGAAGTATAAAAAAAAAAAAAAAAAATTGATAAAAGACAAGTCAGAAATTTAAGAAAAATGATGAAATATAAGTAAATTAAAATAGAAAGGGAATAAGAAAAAGTTAATGACAAAAAAGCAAAATATGGAAAAATAATATGAAAAATATTTTCATTAAAAAAAAAACAAAAAAAACAAAACAACAACAACAACAACATTTAAAAAGTTTTTCCAAAAAAAAAAAAAAAACGCACTAATAAGGTGCATATTTTACAACCAAATTCATTATTCTATTAAATACTAAGGAAATATAATGAAATGGAAATTAATTTTCATGCCAAAAAAAGTAAAATAATCACATAAATATTATCAACGTAGTAAAGTATAGAGTTGAGAACCTCCTTTAATCCATCATGAAAACTCTTTAAAAAAAACACACACACAAGTTTGATCATGTAACGAAAAAAGGAAAACTTATCACAATTAGGTTTGATTATAGTTAAGAAAATTAGAATTTCAAGTGAAAAAGTTGAGATAGTGATTAGAAAAAAATATTTAAGAGAGAAAGTAATAGAATCTTGAGCTTTCAGTAAATAAATTAAAGGGGAAAAAAAAAAGGAAAAACAAAGTTCTACTGAAAATGTAGAAGCAGAAATTTAGAACAATTAAAAATATGAAGAAAAAATCTAATAACAACAACAACTATAATAATAATAATGATAATGATGATGATAATAATGATACTCATGATGATGATGATGATGAAACAAAGTAGAAAAAGGTTGGAAGGAAAAAAAAAAAAAACTTGAAAAGAAAAAAGTAAAAAAAAAAAAAAAGCACCAAAAGTTTTTTTAAAAAGAAAAAAAGAAAAAAAAGAAAAAACATCAACGGTTTTCCATTAAAAAAAAAAAAAAAAAAGGAAGAAGAAAGCAGTGTGTTTTTGACAATCAAAATGAATAGTAGATTTTTAACCACTCTTTTGTATATGTAGGGCATATATACACACACATAGTTCTTTTGCAAGCAATAATTATCTACAAATTATAATTTAATCAAATCCACTTAAACATAATTCTTGTTTTTGAAAACCTCGTCATCAGTCCATCCTGTTGGAGTAGTTTTTAAGGAAAAGGAAAAGAAAAATAGGAAGTATTTGGATAAACTATTAGGTTTGTCTCTAAATTTTTAAATTTGTACAATTTTAGTTCAAATTAATTTTTTTTAACTGGAGTGATCCTAAATTATTAAAAACGTTATTATAGTAGTCAGTCTGTTAATTTTTAGATGGAATCAGTTAGTTAGCATCATTTTTTTTAATCAAATTACTAAAGTATTATGTCCAAAAATTAACAAAATAAATACTATAGTAACACTTAAATAATTTAGGGACATTACAGTTAAAAAAAAAAAGAATCAAAATTACACGAACTTAAAAATTTTATAAACTAAATGAACAATTTACATGGAGTATTAACCTTGTGGGATGCATTTTTTTTTTTTTTTTTTTTAAAATTTGGAAAGAAAAGAACAACGAAAGGAAAATTTTGTCAATAGGTGAAACTAATAAAACTAGATTATTATCCCTATGTACTAATAAAAATCCTGAAAGACAAAAAAATATATACATATATATATATATATATATGAGTAAAATATCAATTTCATGAGTAATACTTCTTCTTTTCTTTCACTTTCAATTGCAATACCAAATAATAAAAGGTAATTCTAACTTCTTTCTTCGTTACGGAATCAAACAACTTAAAAGAAAAACAAAATATTTTATCTCCTTCTTATTTTCATTTACTTTCATTTTTCATTTTCCTCTTTTCTTTCTTATGAAATCAAACAACCTAAAAGAAAAACAAAATCTTTTGTCTCCTTCTTATTTTCATTTAGTTTCATTTTTCATTCTTCATTTACCTCATGTTTTCTTTATCGGCTAAATGGTTTAAATATACATATATTTATATAGACGAATAATGGAAGGATTATTCTTTTAAAATATATAATTATAGGATTATTTCCTTCTTGTCACTCACAGTTTGCTCCCTGTTCTTTTAAACTCTCATTTGGTACCTTGACCTTTGAATTTAACCTCATTTTATTCATTCTATCAGAATTTCAATTAAAATATATATATATGGTAGTTAGCCGTATTAAGACTAATTTATCTGGATTTATGCTAGAAATAAATGGAAAAAGACCACATTACTCTACTTACTCATTTTTTTTGTATGCTTTTACCTCAAATTCAAAGTTCAAAGTTTAAAGTTCAATGAACAAAATGAGAGTTTTTAAAATTCAGTAGGTAAAATAAGAGTTATTCTAAAATTTAAGAGTATAAATAAAAACAATTCAAAAGGGAATAAGAAACTTGATCCGTTTTTTTTCCCCGACAAGCATAAGGAGATTAACCTTGCCCAATACATAATTCATTTTCCTTTTTTTATTTGAATTATGATTTGTGACAACAGTAGTATTAAAACATTACAACTAATTAAAATTGAGACTCATAAGTGAAGTTGACCAAAACATGAAAAATATTTTTCTTCTTTCTTCTTTCTTCTTTGTTCTTTTTTTTTTTTTTTTATGCAAGAAAAATGTTAGGGATGTTAAGTTTAATCCTAACTATTGATTACCAATTTATTTGACATATAAGTTACCATTTTTTTTTTAAATGCTTGAAGAATTGTCACATCATGTGTTTGTATCTACTAAAAAAAAGACGACAACTCACTCTCAGGTAACTTGGTACTTAAAAATTAGAACTAAAGTTTATGTCTTCAACACTATTCTTTTTAAAATTATGCTTTTGAGTATCAGTGATACTAAATACCATAATTAATAAAACTTAGATATCCTAGGGGAAACCTATTTAAATATTGCTAATGCCTTTATTATTATTATTTTTTCCTTAACTATGACAATGAATTATGATTAATCTTTGGGTGATGTTGCAGCTATCATATTACACAAAATTGAAGGCCTAAAACAGGACCCAATATAACTCGATTTTTCAACCACGAGAAACAAATTTTCTAAACTAAGCATATAGATATAACCCATACACAAATAGTTAACCTATTTGTAACTTTCCGCAAAATTATATGTAACATGATAAGTTAGTGACAAATAATATCATATTACATATGATTTTATATAAATTTATCAATAAATAAACTGGTTGCTACAAGTTATTTAAAAGAAAGTTATATTTGAAGGATCATCTCGCCTAAAGGATAGTAAAAAAACCATATTTATATAGGCAAACACATACACATTACTCGTACGAGGGACGTGCCTGTAATATATAAATTTCTTTTTTGCATTTTTTTGTGCACAAAATACTTGAAGTTGAATATGATTAATTAGTAGTGCTTCTCTAATAAAAATTCATTTTTTCTAAATATTTATATATTTTAAATAAATAAATAAATTACTATTTTTTTGTTATCTTATTTAGATATAGTTTCCCTATCACAAATTTGAATGAGAAACTAAACAAATTATTATTAACAAAAAAAAAAAAAAAAAAAGTAGGACAAGAAACAAATAGCTAACACAGGGAAGGAAAACGATAAAATCACTGCTGCAAAAGGATTGTCTTAATCTTCGTCTTATTGAATAAAAGTGATAATAATACAACTTATTTGTATTTAGAGACTAAACAGAGACATGCTAAACTAACTTCATAGAAAATAGGAAACTTAAATAAACTCGTAATTTACTACTACTAACACGTCAACACTTCCCATCAAGTTGGACTGCACAGATTATATACATTTCCAGTTTGTCTACTAATTTTTCAAATGCCGATTTAAATCGCCCTTTTGTTAGCAGGTCTGTAGCTTGTTCAGAAGTTGGTACGTAAATCATATAGACAATACCAATGTCAATTTTCTCTTTGATGAAATGACGATCTACTTCAATAGGTTTTGTCCTATCATGATGTACAGGGTTGTGAGAAATACTAATGACAGCCTATTTGTCACAATACATCTTCAAAGTTGTCTTCACTGTTATCTTCAACTCTTCTAGTAGTATCTTTAACCACAACACTTCACAACACACACTACCAGTCACACGTTTGAGAGAGTGTGAAGAGAATGGAAGAAAGCAAACCCTCAAGCTTGTAGAGAACTCCTCCAAAACGCGCGGCTTCGTAGTGGGCTATGAGAATGGAGTGCAAAGTTTTTTTTTTTTTTTTTTTTTTCTTTTTGTTTTGTTTTGTTGTTTTTTTGTTTGTTTGTTTGTTTGTTTGTTTTTTTTTTTTTTTGGGAGATGGTGGAGATGGGAATGTTGGGAAAGAAATTAAGAATGGGCAAGTGGGGTTCGTGGGAGATTGAGATAGTGGTAGTGTCGTGGGAGTAAGGGAGAATCACTAGTAAAAATTGGTGATTACACGAAGGTCATTTACCCGTCGTGTAAAGTTTACACGACGGTTACGCAACCGTCATGTAATCCAGCGTCGTGGAAGATACGATGACGGTTTATAGAACCGTCGTTTTATTTAAATGTTACACGACGGTCCAAACCGTCGTCGAAATAAGAAAAAAACGTCGTATGGACGACAAACTGGCCATATTACATGACGGTTCTAAGCAACAACCATCGTGTAATGCCAGGCATTACACGACGGTTCCAACGGGAACCGTCGTGTAATGATAGTAGTTTGCACTATCATTACACGACGGTTCCAGAAGGAACCGTCGTGTAATCAATTGCATTACACGACGGTTCCAGCTTGGAACCGTTGTGTAATGGAGTACAATACACGACGGTTAACCCTGAACCGTCATGTTTTTTTTTTAAAAAAAAATTTAAAAAAATGGTTTTTTTGCTGATTTCCGACGGGTGGCCTAACATGTATGTAATCCAATACACGATCCAAGATAACGACATTCATCAAATTAAAAATACATACCAATTATTATATATTACA
>JAFMPE010142265.1:1332-42136 GCA_024759925.1 Ficus religiosa
CCTAAAATTTTGAAAAGTTATTTTACCAATATAACTTTCTATTAAGCCTATTTTTACAAAGCACTATAAGACGTTAATAGCACTGATTTACTATCGATTCTTTAATGGCAATGTATTAATGTTTAGGTGAAGAAGAATTTGCACCACAAGCCCAAAAAAAAAAAAAAAAAAAAAAAACAGAGACCCTTGGAAGTAAGAAATACTTGAACAATCAATTAAAAAAGAAGAAACTTGGACCCACCAGAAACCATTTAGCGGAAAATTCCAAAAAAAAGTGACAAAAAATTCCTACGGCCAAAATTCCTTACCCTTTTGAGTGGTTGACGAATAAGAAATTTCGAGCATCTTCTTTGAAAACCAGTTTAAAAAAGAAATTATTCTGATGTGATGCGGGGATTGATCTCACATCACCAACAAGGCCCCTGGTCCTCATCAATCCCTTTTACTTTCAATTATGTTTACCATCAGCCCCGTGAGCCTCCCACAAGAAAACTGGTTTTTTTTTTTTTTTTTTTTTTTTTTTTTTCCAAGTACCACCTAGCAAATGGGGCTTTCTTTTTGTTGATTCTATGTTCCTACCAAGATGTACACAAAACATACTATAACAGAGCACTGCCTTCATCATGCGACTTCTCCCCACCAGACGTGAGAGAGAGGAGAGAGGTGGAAATAAACCAAAGTGATGAAATGTGTTAGAAATAAGGGGCCAGTTTGGAACGTCTTCAGACGGAATTTTACAACTCAATTTCAAAACTCTCAAATTTCCATATCACTTTCTCTCTCTTCTATTTTCAAAAAACTTAAATTTCAAAAGTCCATAATTTTCTTATTTCAAATCGAAATGAAATGATTTTTTTTATTTTAAAAATCTTATAGAATGAAGAGAGGAACGGAATAAAATCTCGATTACATTTTTTTTGAATGCATTTCAAATTTTACTCTATTTTCTATATGACAGTTCATTTTCAATTCACATTTCAATCAAATATATATTTCAATTCTAACTTCCAAAACTCCAACTCTAACTCCAACCATTGTTCCAAAAGGATACTAAGATTCATTTAGAAATAGGCCACACAGGAAAAGTTCAGAGGTAGTTAATTTATGTGAACAGTCTAATACAATGTGGTGATAAATCATTCTACAGTTCGAACCGTATGAGAATGAACAACCCTCTACAGCCATCAACAAAAAAAGTGCATAGATAGCCTTCCACAGGCCAATGAGCTTCACGCCCTTTTTTAACCCAAATGATACAGATCACTTTCGGAGATGAAAAAATAATATTCCCGAGGGGGACTTATACTCTAACTAGCCACCACTTACCTCTTTCGGGTAAGACATGACAACAACAAAATTATGCTCTTAATCGTCTGATTTGCCGATCCAACCAATCGATGATACATTAAAAGTTTTGATTATGATGTGTTAACAGCGATGAAAAAATATGTGAATGCACAATACCCAGCATGGCAGGTGGACTGTACCTATATAGAGATAAGTAGCACTGCTCCAAGCCCAAAGAGATTCCACCCAGCGCCAGAAGTCACCAACATTAATGCTGTGGAAACCTTCAAAAGCACCTTTCAGCAACATAAAAGTAACTGGTGGGAATCCAATAAGGCAAAAAATTAGATTACATGCTAGTCTTGAGAGAGTTCTCAAGCTCCCGACTCTCATATCATGTCTCATTGGCTGAGCCATCAAACACATTGGAACCACCAACAAACCCCCAATTTCAGCTGTAGAAAAGTTTATGACTGACATGAGACATAAACCAATAAAGATAGCTGAGATGGTCACTGATTTCAAAATAGCCCATTCTCTAACATGAAGTTGAGATGCTTCGGCATGAGAAAATGGAGAAGCCAAGATCAAGAACATGATGAAAAAGCTGAGCGCTGAAAGCAGAAACCAGATAATGAAGCTGACTGTTGGGGAGCAATTGGGTATTTGACAGATAAAATAGGGCAGTAAAGAAACAACCGAGCCCCACAAGTGAACAACAAAAACTTTCTTTGCTGCATTAACCCATTTCCATGATCTTAGAGTGGTACCAGGTTCATCAGGAATGGTAGCTGCACAAGTAGGTTTTTCTTTCTTCTGTGAAGAATTTGAGTTAGTGGCTTCAGCATAGAGAGATGCTGCAACCATAGGAAGCGGTGCAACAAGGAGTGCAAAAGCAATCATGTAGACTCCCACTGACACAAATTTACTCGGAGACGTTAGTAGGTAGAGGAAAAATGACTGGTGGAACTTCTCAAGAAGATTGTTTACCGACCGAATGACTCCTTCAATTAACCTGCATCAGAAAATAATAGGACATCCTCAGCCAAATGATGATAAGGAAACTATTGAGTTGGCACTGACATTTAAGTACAGGGGTTATACTAGAGCTCCATGTAAAACAATCCTCCATTTATGTTTATAAACCGGAAAACACTACCAACAATAGTAAGCAATTCAAAAGTTTCTCTTCAAAAATAATTTTGTGACAACAATAACTAGCTGAGAGATATTGTTTGAGTACGAACCGGCCACCCCGTAGCAAGAAGTCATCTTGTCTGATCATTTTATCAACAGAAGCTCTGGGTGAAATTTCCAAAGTGATTGCATCAACTTGGTAATCACGAAAAGCACCATGGGGACCGGCAGGAACTCCCAATGCCTAATATAAGATAGAATACGTACAAAGAAATCAACCAGTGCCCAAAGATAAGCCAAAAACGAAAAACGAAATAAAAAATAAGAAATAAGAAAAGTAAATCTTGACAGAAAGGGAACAATAAAAATGGTAATCTCTATAAGAAAGTACAAATTAAAGCATAGGAAAATCTATAGAATAAATACAAAAAATTAGATCACCTGGTTGTACAATGAACTTGCAAGTGTGGCAATGCCCTCAGTATAATCAGCTGCTGGGATACCAAATCTCCATTGGGGATTTAAGCTTCTCACCACTTTCCCTGCTGATTCAAATATTTCTCCCAAATTCTTGAGCCATTTGGAGTCAAGTAGAGACCTCAATTTCTCCACCTGTACTCGAAACCCTTGCCTATGGACTGCTAAAAAATTCACAACATTAATGAGGTCAAGGTTTGGCATCTGCCCGTTGGATGCTTCAGGATAGATGTTAAGACTATCATCGAATCTTTCACTTCTTTCCACCACCTTAACGACAAGGGCTGCAGCCATGGTCCCAGCACGTTTAAATCCATCATTTACCTTTCTCCCAGCAATTGAATTATCTTTCACATCATATAAGTAATTGATATCAGGACATGTTTCCGCGCTTCCCGTGTGGAGTTGAGTAAACACAGGCATGTGATAGTCTCTTAACCATGCAGAAACTGCAGCATATTCGCCATGTTGGGAATCTGAAACCAGCCAAATAATATCCTTGGCCAGCCAAGTGACTCGGGGAAGCAAGGAAAATACTGAGTATGCAATGCCTAAAGATAAAGCCTCGCCTTGCGTAATTTTTTCCGAATTGTAAGGAGTTACTAGGACAATAGCTTCCTTTCCATCACCACGAGGTGCTCTTATTATTCCAACAGTGTTAACACCATATGATAAACAACTGATGTTTTGCTCAATGATCCTAGAATCAGAACTAGAGAAAAACTGCAACGGATGAAACTGAGTTACTTGAGGATGAAATTTGTGATAGTTCACTTCTGCACCTAAGTCTGTCATATATTGTGCTATTAGTCTCTGACTCTCTCTGCATCAGAATAATCAGAAGAATGGGGGTAAGCACATAGCCACATACTAGTGTTGGATTTCTCCTTTTTCCTCTTTACCTTTAATTGAGTTGAAGAAAGAAGGGGAATGCCAAAATCAGTGAAACAAATATTGCGCAGTATTGGTGCTTAAGTTACCAGGCAAAAGGCCGTATGATTTGTGGAAATATTTAGCTAGGTGACTGAACAAAGCTAGATAAAGATTCAAAACCTAGTAACAGTTTTAGTCCACGAACGTCAACTAAGACACCTTTGAAATACTTCAACGTTCACAAAAAATAAAAAAAACGGCCTTCTACAGTGATTTGTAATTGGAAAGGGAACGGTTTGAAAAGAAAAAAGCAAACATTTGATTCAAAGTGTAAAATTGTTCATTAAGTACTAAAATTGCATTCCTAATCGAGTAAGTAAAATATAAATGAGAGGAAAGGGACACACTCCTCCCATTCCCTTTCCATTGATGAAATGTAAATACGCCATAAGAAAAAATCCAACTAACCAAAATTTCTGAAAGAGCTTGGTTAGTGAAAAATGATACACTCCACTATCAAATATTCAAAATTCTACTAATTTCATAGCATTTATTCAGTGCGAAATTCAGAAAACTACTTTAAAATTTTAAATTAAAAACAAAAAAACTTTAAAGAAACACATACATGCCTGCACCTCGAGGCTTCGAATTCAAAGAAATTAAATCCTTCACAAATCTATTCGCCTCTGAGACCTCCTGATTGGAGAGCATTGGATTCGCAGAACCTTAAATATATACATACATATGCAAATTACATCACTTTAGTAATGTCTGAGAAACTGATTAATTACTAGAAGAAGGAAAAAAATAATTAAAAAAATAAAACGTATAGCGGAAAAAGACCTGGCATTAGGGCATTTTCTGAAATGTAGGTGTTCTTGGCGAGAATCGGTAGCAGCAAAAGAGCCAAAATACCGGCAGTGCAGCAAACGACGCTGCGACATCCACCATAACCAGTCAAATTTTTCGCTGAAACTCATAAATTCAAAGCGGATCTCGGTGAAAGAACGAAAAGAGAAAAGTACCTGAAGAAGAAGCTGTGGGAGATGAGGAAGATCCCCAAGCGCACGATCGGTCGTTGTTTTGGTATTGGAGCCTCGGTTTCCGCCATAGTTACTGCGGTATGCTTGAACGACGAGCTTCTTCAGGTGTCTGTGATGGAGATTTCAACTAAGCTTCTCTCCTCGGTAGAAATGGCGGTCCGAGTCTGAGTAGTGCATTTCGGAAAGGTCAGTGAGGGAAGTCGAACGAGGAGATGGCCGTAGGCAAAACGGATTGGATGATTTTGGGCCTTGGGTTTGGGCCTTAGAATTATGTTTTGCGCCTGACAAGAGTCCAAACATCGTGAAGAAAGAGAAATGTTCAAGAATGCTACCGTATTGGCTGAGAAGGAAAACAAATGTCTTTGCCAATCAGTAATCCAACTTGAGAAAAAATAATAAAATTTCTGATTTTAAATTTTAGTAGATGTTTGGTGAATTAGTTTAGTTTAAGATTTTTAAGTTTCAATAATAATTTTTATTGACTTTTCAGAAAAGATAAAAAACTTTTTCAGAAAAAGATAAAAACAACGATGAAAATGTACAGTTTAGTTTAAAATAAGATGTAATGCCAAGTATCTTTTTAATGTTTATTTTTGTATTTGAAAATTAAATAAAGTAAGTTTGCGTTTGGTTCACCGGCTGAAGATGAAATTTTTAAGTTGGAGTTGGTTGACTTTTTAAAAACTAGTTATAAATTTTGTTGACTTTCAGAAAAAAATAAAAACTGAGATGAAAAAATATAGTTTAGTTGGAGTTGAACTTGAATACCAAACAAGGCTTAAGCCTCAATTAAAAATACCAAATTATTTGATTAGTTTCTTAATGTTTTTGGAGCTTTCAAAAGTCATTTTCACAAATTACGATGCGAATATTGTGTTTGGTAAAAATATTCAAAATTCATTTATACAAATGCTAATGCATTTTAATAGTTAATTGGATAAGCTATAATTTCTAATTTTTACTTTTAGCTTCTACTTTTTCTTCTTCTTCTTTTTTTTTTTTTTTTTGGCTATAAATAAAACTAGAAATTATGACAAAAGCATAGCAATCCTAAACTAACGATAAGTTCCTTTAAAAAGGAGAACTCGTTTCCTACCCATAACCTACGGGATTAAATTCCTTCTACTAAAAAATAGGAGCTAACTAACCTCTATTCCAATGTACCATTATTCTTATTTAATTATTTTCTTATTTGAAGATAATTTTGTAACTACAGTATTTCAATTCTCAATCTTTCTAATTTTTTAGATAGTAAACAGCGTAATAGGAATTTAATTTCCTCAAGTAATTTGATTTCTTGATAGAATAGTAAATTTAATTCCCTATAATTTGATTTCTTAATAATTGCATATTATATATTTCATATGTGCGGAATAGATAAATAAAACAAAACAACGTCAATTTTAAAAAATAAATATATATATTTTTAAATATTTTATTTTATTCATAAAAAAGCTTAGATGGTTTATCGAGCAATCAAATGCAAAGAGATAAGCTGGCAGGAAAAAACAAAATAACTTGACGAAATTTTTCAACAATACACAAAGAGGAATTAAGCTTTATATGATAGTTATGGATGTCCTTTTCAGAACAAGAATTGTAATTTTTTTTTTCCAGAACTAGAGATAATTTTATTTTTGATCGTTTGAGGTCCAATCATATTTTAGTTTTATAAATTTTCAAATCACTCGAACTATTAATTTATTTAATAATAATCATTTAATTTGAAATACTATTTAAAACAGGACAATCACGTGAAGATTATTGGATATTTTAATGATGGTTAATTTTATTACTGTCACATTCTAATGAAAATTTTGAATGTTGTAAATTTTTGTAACACCTGTATCCACATTGAAAATGACAATATTAACCAAGACTAAAATACATATGATCTTATTCACTAAAAAAATGATCTTTATATAATAAAACAGTATATTCTTCAATAATATCTTAAAAGAACATTATTGATGGGATAAATTAATAATTTGAAGATCAGTTTTAATATATTTTAAAATTTAGGATTAAAACGAGATAAAAATTTATAGTAAGAGGGCTTAAAAAAAATAATGGGATGTTTTTAAAGCAAAAAGTACTTAAATAATACAAATTTAAAGATCGTTACTTTAGTATGAAACAAAAAAATTGACACTATATTAATATATCATATTATTCAAAAAAAAATATCATAAAAAAAAATTAAAAATGTACCATGTTAATTAAGATAAAAAAATTTATATTACATTGGTCTATGAAAATATGAAAAGGATTATTAAGTAATTTTCTCAGGTTTTAATAAAAAGAAGTAACTAGAGAGGTAATACATTAAAATTGAAAAAAAAATCTGAACAAAACTTTTTAATGGGGTGATTGGTGAATGAGTTTAGTTTAAGATTTTAAAGTTTCAACGGTAATTTTTGTTGACTTTTTAGAAAAGACAAAAAACTTTTTCAAAAAAGGCAAAAAATTTTTTTAAAAATAAGATAAAAATTATGATGAAAAAATAAAATTTAATTTAAAATGAGATATTTTATCAAACAAATCATTAATATTTAAATTTAATCTGAATTAAATTATATTTTTTCATTTTAATTT
The DNA here is from genome assembly GCA_024759925.1 of Ficus religiosa. NCBI lineage: Eukaryota > Viridiplantae > Streptophyta > Magnoliopsida > Rosales > Moraceae > Ficus > Ficus religiosa. The sequence goes on from JAFMPE010142265.1 coordinate 8,745, forward strand.
TTATATATTTTTAAAATCTCAATAAAATTTATAATTAATTTTTCAAAATTCCACCGACCCAAACTTTAAAAATTTTATTTCCAGACTCGCGAATCAGAAACTAAAAGAACGCAACGCAGCTCTCCAAATCTTCTATGGCCATCTATTACTCAGTTCAGCGCTCACTAAACACCACTTCGTTGCACTTTCTTCCCAACCAGTACAGTTACAGCCCCGGAAAATCCTCATTACTCTCCCGGATAAACATAAACCGATGGCGACTCCAAATAATCGCATCCAAACGCCGCCATTTCCGTATCCGAAATTCGGCGTTCTGGGCGCCAAAACATGAAAAGAAAGAAGAACCGACCCACGGATCACTCTCGCATGTCGTCGGAAAATCGACCGGGTTTTTCAGGTCGGTTTTCCCCGGCGGTAGCTGGTGGAGCTTGCCGGAGCAGGACGAAGCGCAATTCGCGTCGGCGAAACCCGTCACGGTCTGGTTCGCTGTTCGTCGGATGTGGGAATTGGTTGGCGACCAAAGATGGATTGTCTTCGTCGCCTTTGTAGCTTTAATCTTCGCCGCGGTAAGTTCAATTCCAAAACATTGTTTGATTTTTTTTAAAAATTTTTTGCTTCTCCGATAAGTAATTTGTTCTTTTGTTGCAGATTTCTGAGATTTCAATGCCTGGAATATTGACGGCCTGCATTTTTTCAGCGCAGCGTGGGGATGCCACTATGTTCTATCGGAATTCGCGGTTACTAGCTCTGTTGTGTCTCGTCTCAGGGATTAGCAGGTTGATTTTTGTCCTCTGCATTGCATGCATTTTAGGTGTTCTTACAAATTTGGATAATGGTTTAGTCCTGAATGATGAATTTGTATTTGCAGTGGCCTCCGAAGTGGCTGTTTTGCGGTGGCGAATGTGATATTGGTGACTGTTTTTCTTAAGCCTGTTTTTTATTCGCCCATGGTAGTGGACGGGATGGATTCAGGACATAGCTGTTTATCTGTGCCATAAAATTTATGTACATGGTGTTGGAAACCTCACCTAATTTCCTTAAATTGGTATACATGTAACATGTTAGATATTGATTTATTCATGAGAAATTAGGTGAGGTGGCTGGTTTTGCCCGCCTCTGTAAACAAATATTGCAACTTAAATGGTCATTAAAACGGTTGATGCATTGGTCAGTTAGATTAATAGATTTAGTGATTGATGGAAACTCATTGATGGACTTTGATCGAATATCAGCTATTTTTAAGAAAATGATCATTTTCTTAATTTAACAAAACTTGAGGCATCTATCAAAACAATGCTTTAAAGAAGGCCATTGTTCCAAGTTTTGTTAAATCATGAAAATGATCGTTTTCTTAAAAATGGTTAATCAATAGGCAAGTCAATCTTTGATTGACTTGGTGGTCAAGTACTGATTAATCGATATCAATCAGTATTTAACCCATGTCAATTAATAATTTATTGATAAATGGTCAATCACTGATTGATTGTAGTGCATCAACTTTTTTTTTTTTTTTTATGGTCACTCTAATTTTTATTATAAGAGTTGATCAAAACCGGCCACTTGACCTAATTTCTCTATGACTTAAGATTGGAATTTTACAACAGACAGTGGATGGGTGCTAACTGTCAATAACTAAATGTGACGTACACTGAAGCCTAAAATCTGATTTTTATACCTTTTTGTTATTCATTATCCAACCACAATCATGATAGGAAAAAGTGATACGGCCTATTATATGTACCCTCCTACCTTAGTCATACCACGATTTTCGTGTTTTTCCATCATCTGGTTTAGTTAGAATAAATACTCCGAAGGAATCTTTTAGCTTGTCATTGAACTGAAATCTTTACTAGTAAGTATTACTTCTGTGATAAGTTGGAAGTGTAACTGTTATTCACTTTCTCAGGATGTACATTATTGGATGGCATTCAAACTGCTACTTCAACTTGAAAACAAGAATTTTAATCATCATCCTAAAAACAATATTTCTAGGTTTATATGCTGCTTTTTATACGAAAACTGGATCTGAAACAGTGGGGTGGTTCATTTGCCGTATTGCAGGTCAGACGCCTTAGAGAAACTCTTTTTTCTGTCATTATTTTTCAGGTTTGTGTCTTCATGAGTACTCTTAACATATTCAAGCTTCCACTGCTCTTTCTGAAGCCAGTTATTCTAGACAGAATTGTTTGTTTCTTTTTCTTTTTCTACTTATCATTGCTGTTATTGTTAAGACACTATATTGTGTGCTGCTATCTTTGATGTAGGATATCTACTTTTTCGACAGAGAGTCAGTTGGTGATTTGACGAGCAGGCTTGGGGTGGATTGCCAACGGCTGTCTGATGTCATTGGAAATGATATTAACTTTATTTTTCGGAATCTTCTTCAGGTTTTGGTTGTTTAAGTATTTATTTCTGTAAAATTTGTCCTCAGTGACATGAGCCCAGGTTATAGTGAAAGCTCTATGTTTAGGGGACTGGCGCATTGGTGAATCTGCTGATGCTATCTTGGCCTCTTGCACTATCGGCGGTGGTGATTTGCTCTACGCTATCTACAATTTTTCTTTTTTATGGCCGGTATGCATCTCTGCCATATCTGCACTTTACGTAGCATTCAGATTATTCATTTGAAGTTCTTGTTTCTACTTACGGAGAAAAATAATTATTAGATATTGTTTATGTATTAAATATGTTAGTTTTTACCACCATTGTACTCGATTTATGATGAGCCAAAGGATTTACTAGTCTGGTAGTTTCCTTGAAACTACACATTAAAGTGACGATTTGTCGAAATGCTTATTATCAAAAAGTTTATTAACATTTGAGTTCTCAGTATTATTCATTCTTTGAAGGGTTATGCATATTAGTGATATGCCTTAGAGACATATTTCCTAAGTTCTAGTGGGAAAGAAAACAGACATCTTATTGTTAATTAGCTAAGATAACAAAATGGACCATGCCCTCAATTTGAAAATCGCTGTTGCGCTTAATTGTGTTGCAGATATTAAGTTTTAATTTGCTTCAGTCTGGTTCTTGTTTTTTGCTGATAAGCTATCTTCTCAAGTTTCAATATTGTTGCTTGTTCAAAGGTTTTAGTAAAATCTGCTTTTTTGTTTGATACCTTTCTTTAGACAGTGTTATTTTTTTATTTTTGTTCCAGGTATCAAAAGAAAGTTGCAAAGTTAACACAAGACTTCACTGCTGGTGCAAATGAGGCATAGAGAAAAATATAACGCAAATTGGTCGGTAGTATCCTGTCAACTGAAAATATCGTGAGCTTATTTATTCTTTATGTTGTAATGTAGGTTGCACAAGAGACACTTTCTCTGGTAAGAACCGTCCGGATTTATGGAGCAGAAGAAAATGAACGAAGAAGGCATTGACGTTTCCTCTTAGTGTCCCTGTCTTTCCATTTTTTATTTTCTATTAAAATCACAGCCTCTGACATTCAAGGCTTATATATAACCATGATAATGATTGAACAGGTTCGGGCACTGGCTGGATAAAATAGCTTTCACAGCAATGCGAGAAAGTGGCGCTTGTGGGATTTGGAATTGGAGTTTCATTACTCTATACCGTTTGACACAGGTAGGGTCCTATTTTTTGTTAGAAAAATCATGAAAGAGTCATAATGGAAAAGTTTTCTTTTGGTAAGAATCATAAGGGAAAAGTTGGTTGTGGCTTAACTGGTCACTTGACGGATCGTATTCATATTCATTGGCGAAGGGAGCCTTTTTCTTTTGGCTGAAAGCTGAGCCTGTATTTGGCATCTAAGTTTCTCTTTCTCAAATTTCACATTTTGCAGGTAGTTGCTGTTCTTTTGGGAGGAATGTCAATTCTGAGCGGCCATGTCTCGCCTGAGCAACTTACGAAGTATGTCTTGTACTGTGAGTGGTTAATTTATGCAACGTGGAGGGTTACAGACAATGTGACATCATTAGTGCAGTCTGTTGGAGCAAGTGAAAAAGTTTTCCAGTTAATGAATCTTAAGCCCGGTGGTCATTTCCCATCAAAAGGCAAGTTTGTCCGACTATCATGAAGGTCAAACGTGGATTTTTTCAGTTAGTAACAAGAAGGTTAAGTGGAATTAACAAAAACACTAGAATTTAACTCGAAATGGGTCATGAACCTGGTCATGGTTGTATGAGCCAACTTTAGGCCTCAGGGAGCGGATTTAAAGCGAAGCCCAAATCCTCGTGTGTGCGAGCATCAACCACTTTCCCTTTCTGTTACCATCCAAAGGAAGTCAAAACCACATAAACCAGTCTAGCTATCAGATAGTTGTCTTGTATACCCGAATTCTCTAGGTTTTTCATTTTCTTTAGACTAGTTATGTTAATGAGCATTCACCTGTCCACAGGACAGAAATTGCAGAGGATGATGGGACACATCCAGTTTACTGATGTTTCTTTTCACTATCCTTCGAGGCCAAAAGTAAGTTCTTTTGTATCACTGATTCCCCACTGCTTTCTTTTGTGTAATGCTAACTGTACAATAAACATGTCGAGAGTTTCCTTAGTTCCTTAGAAAGTTATATCATTGTGTTAAACTCCTTTACACGTTTAATGGAGAACAACTTCTCAATCTTCATCTTTCTTTTGCATTGTACCAGGTTCCAGTTCTAGATAGCATTAGCATTTCGGTGCAAGCAAATGAAGTCCTCGCAATTGTACGACTTATACTTGCTTTTCATTTTTTTTCCGCATGATACTTGCATAAGGGTACTCGGATTGACTGTACATCTAAATTTGCCAAGGTCGGTCCAAGTGGAAGCGGAAAAAGCACATTGATCAATCTTTTGCTTCGTCTCTATGAGCCCATTAGTGGTCAGGTATGCAATTATAGATTCATCGGTGAATATGAAGCTTGTGGTAGTTGGATCTTCACAAAAAAGTGCAATTGAACTGCAGATTTACATTGATGGTTTTCCTCTTAGAGAGTTGGATATCAGGTGGCTGAGAGAGAAAATTGGATTCGTTGAACAGGTTAGAATGCATACTATAAACTGATAACTTCTTTGAAGCTGCCTAGAAATCTGCAATCTAAATTCTCATGTTGGACAGGAACCTCATCTGTTTCATATGGACATCAAGTCAAATATCAAATATGGATGCGCTAGAGACATTAAACAGGAAGACGTAGAACGGGCTGCAAGGCAAGCCTATGCTCACAATTTCATCTCGTCTCTCCCTGATGGCTATGAAACCATAGTTGATGACAAGCTACTCAGTGGAGGACAAAAGCAGCGAATAGCTATTGCTAGAGCCATTCTCAGAGACCCTTCTATTTTGATCCTTGATGAAGCCACCAGTGCTCTGGATTCCGAAAGTGAACATTATATTAAGGCAAGTTGTTTTAACATTTAGATCCCTATACCTGAGGGGGGAAAAAAAAAAAAACAAAAAACTTGTTTGAACATTAACACCTCACTCATTTGATGACACTCTTCATGTTTTTAGGGAATTCTCCACGCATTTAACAATGACAGGAAAGCAAAAAGAACTGTCATTGTCATAGCACATAGGTGAGTTTCTCATTCCAATATCCGTGCTCTTCCCATCTTTTATTTGATTAACATTAGTGACTCGTTTGGAGGATCTATTAATTTTGTATTATATTCGAATGTAATATATGGCCAATAACATTATGTGTTTGGATGGCCTCTTTATCTGTTGTATTCAATCGTAATGTATGTTTCGGTTGTTTATATTTGCTTAGTTATTTTAATATGTATTGGTGAGAGAGAGTGTGCTATGACTGATAAAAATTGATAAACAAAGTAAATGGATAAATAGTAAATGAGTTGGTGTTCTGTTTAAATATATTTGAATATATTTGAAGATATGAAGTGTATAAATACATATTGTATTAGTTTGGGATATAATATACAACTAATGATGTTTTGAAACCCACCATAATGGTGAGTAATCTTTTTGGCAGGTTTTCTACGATAAAAGCTGCTGACAGAATCGTTGTTATGGACAGTGGCCGAGTCATTGAGGTTAGCTAATTCAGCTTTGTATCAAAACTCATCTAATTATTATTATTATTATTATTATTATTATTATTATTATTTTTCATTCCAAAAGGAAAGAGCCTTTACCGTCTGATGATGGAAACTTCTCATCAGATCATAACAGTTCAACCAAACTAATGAAAATCAACCGTACACATTGTTGTGCGTTTTGAAAACATGCAAAATGCTTTATCGAAGCGTGACTGGTTCGTGTGTGCAGATTGGAAACCACGCAGAGCTTATTCTAAATGATGCTTTGTACGCCAAGTTGATTAGAACTCATACAGATGGTTTGGCTTGATTCAGAACAAGCTTATTTTGGCTCCTTTCTAATTCTATAACCTCGCTTTGTCTGTAGAGCATTGGAGCTTTAAACAGAGATGGTAATGTTAAATTTTGTTGTTTATCTTTAATATCAAATTTGACAAAATACTAACGTCATTAACAATTTACCATCAATATAACAAATGTCAAGTTTAACATTTTGATAACCTGAGCTTTTCATTTAATCATTATTAAATTATTTAGATAATATAAGTTTGCTTTTTGTGAAATTCAAATTTTTAATGGTGAGAAAATACATATATGCTATGACAAATAACATTAGAAATAAACATAAAGGTATGAAATATGTAATTTTCACACTTTTTTTTTTTTTTTTGTAAAAAAATTTTAATAATAGTATTGGCTTATAAGAGATGGTCTTAGGGAGCAGATACGGCAGCATAGAATTTTGACTTGTGACTGTTGGAGAAAATACAAACGTGACATGATCTTTTCTACAAAAAGGATCACAAAATTTATGCATCTAACCAAATCTTATTTACCACAGTTATTGAGCAGACAAAGAACCATGTAACGAGTCTACATAGAGCCTAAAAGAAAGTAAGAATGGAAATGAAGGAATTAGTTGAAGGGTATTGCCTCAAGATTTTGAGATGATATTTTAATAAGATGTGCTCAAGGGGCCTCCGTGGAAAAATCTCCCGGTTGTGGAACTTGTTGGTGGGGAAGACCTTTTGGTTCTTCTTGTTTGTCTTTCACCATCTTATTGTCGTTTCTTTCCCTTTTGCTTGTGTTGTAATTGTTGGTGGGTGGGGAATCCTCAACCACGCCTTTAACTTCCTTGGTCGTCTTGTTCTCTAAGGACTGCGTCTCCATGGCCGCCTTCTTGTCCTTGGCTTCCATGGCCTATTCCTTTCCGGTGTCGTCTTCCTTTTTTTTTTTTTTTTTTAAATGAATGAAGGGTACTACCAGACACTAGTACTGTCCTTCACTCAAAATTTTTGCAAAGGGCGTAACACGTGGTATGTTTGCAAAAGTTAATGGGAGCCACGTGTTTCTGTGATGCTTATACTATACTTTATTTTTTTTATTTTTATTTTTATTTTTTTGGTGTCAAAGCATGGTTTGTTCTGTGGTTTAAAAAAAATGTGTGTTTTTATGTGACGAACGAAATAGGGATGATCATCCAAGAAACGACAAAGTTGTTTCTGTGGCTAACGACATGTAGTTTGCATTAGAATGGAAGGACACCTCACTGATGAAAGCAACATGGTAATGTTCTTATTTTATCAAAACATGGCACGTTCTCTAGTCTAAGATGATACGAGTCGTTTTTAACGAAAACGACAATAACTCATTGTTTTGTTTTGTTTTTTTTGTTTTGGCTAAAGACAAGAATTCTTTTTATTTTATTATATTTTATTTTTCGTTTTCTGATGTAGACAAAGAAGCCATTGTTGTGTTATATGAGAATTGAAATGTCGTTTTTGACAATTTACTGTCGTTTTTAATAGTAAACCCGTTCTTTAATCTTTGATAATGCACTTGTCGTTTTTGAATTGACCAGCATGTCGTTCATAACGTTTTCTCAGAAAACGGCAGATTGTCCTCTTTTTTTTTTTTTTTATTTAAAAAAAAATAGAATGTCGTTTCTCGTCAGTCTTCTCCTTTTCAAAACTCGTGTGTGCGAGTTTTATTTTATTTTTATTTTCTTTACGATTTACGACGTCGTTTTTTCTCTCTCAAAATCTGAAATTTTCGTCTTCCAGGAAAAAAATAAAAATAAAATCCAAAATTTTAGTCGTTCGCGCCAATTCTCTTTAGCTTTACGAAAAGGCTCGCTTCCCAACGGCTCATTATTATTATTATTAATTTTTTTTTTAATTTTATAAAAGGGGCTGTTTACAAGTGGCTCTTTCAAGGCACTATCCCGTACAGTCTTTTTAATCTGGCCTTCGTTGCGGAGCACGTGAAACACCCTCGATCTCCGCCACGTGTCCCCGCCACGACAACCCTGACACTTACTGTACTCTCTCCAATTAATCCGCGCCACGTGGCCACCTTCTTGTCTGGAAGTTATTTCTCTCGCAGCTACTACTATTGGAAAATTGAATATTGCCCCCCAAAACCCTAAACCCTCACTCTCTCTCTAGCCAACCGCCATGGGAAGCTCTCTGCAATTTCATGGTTTCTGACGGATTCTGTATGGTGAAGAGATGACGAATTTCTCTGTATTGTTCGGCTTCATTCTTCTTCTTCTCTGTGTGTTGCTGAACGAAACGGCGTCGCATTCGGCGTCTGGTCCGCACATTGCCGATGTGAACATCCTCTTGCCTCCCAGGATGACTCATCCTGTGGAGTACAGGCTTCAAGGAAGCGACGGTTGCTTCAAATGGTACGCTTCTTCCACGAGCGCGTACTTCTCACGCGCACGCATGCTCTGGAATTTCTGATCTTGATCATCTCGGTTAAACTCTTGATCATGTTGATCAAATTGATCAGCCTCCAAGCTCCGTTTTTCGGGTGAAAAAATGAGCCGAAATGAAGAAGTTTTTGAATCTTTTGAATATATATATGTATGTTTTTATAAGTTTCGTGTTAAGCTTGTTCTTTATAAAGATGATCCTTAAATTCATCAGATTCTTCGTTAAAATTGATTTCTTTTTTTTTTCTTTTCATAATTTTTTATTTATTTATTTTTTGTTGAAATTAGGTCGTGGGATCATCATGATGTTCTGTCTGTAATTCCGGAATATAATTCAACGAGTCACTGTTCGACAAGTGCGAGGTTGAGATCAATTGCTCCTTATACCGGTCGAAAGGAGACTGCTGTTTATGCTGCTGATGTTCGGACTGGCACTGTTATACGCTGCAAAGTTTTCATTGACAAATTCTCCAGAATTCAGATATTTCATAACTCCATTAAACTTGACCTCGACGGGCTCGCCACTCTCCGCGTTCGCGCTTTCGACAGTGAAGGTATTTCTGGAATGCTAATTCATCACATGGGGTTTGTTGATTGATTTCTGTGTTTTCACCGTAAATGTTCATGTCCTTGCCTAGGAAAGTGCTGCATTTTATAGTACAGGTGATGATATTTTTTAATTGAATTTTTCCCCCCGACATGGGTTGTGCAGATAATGTTTTTTCATCACTAGTGGGCTTACAGTTCATGTGGTATCTGATGCCTGAAAACAATAGACTGCCTCATCACCTTGTTCATGTTCCATTGAAGGATTCCCCTCTAAGTGACTGCGGCGGTTTTTGTGGAGACCTTGACATTCAAATAAAACTTGAAGATAGTGTATGATTTTTTAACTTTTACAAGAATTAGCAATAGAATCAGCTACTCCTCTTTCCTAAACTTAATTGTTGACTAATTATGTTATTTGATTTCGGATGCAGGGTGTATTTTCAGATTTATATGCTGTTAAGGGAATTGAAATTGGGCATGAGATTGTTTCTGTGAATTTGTTTGAGCCAGGATTTGAGAGTATGAAGGACAAGATCGTTTTAACTGTGGCGGAAGCCATGTCAATTGAACCTCCTTCACCTGTTCTTGTTCTCATCAGTGCTGTTGTTCGCTATAGTCTAAAAGTCATCCATGGGAATAAACCTCAAGGTTCTCATGTTAAATTCTTCTATACTTACTGTACAGCAATGAAATATTTTTCAGTTACCCAAATATGTTGTTAAAGCATGTTCAGGAAATTATTGCATCATGTATGCTGAATCAAATAACTGTAGTTAGATTTCTTTATTTTGAATTCTGTACCGGTGTGTTTGACTTTTTTTTTTTTCCGTTTCTCTCATTCACATTTTCTTTTCCTTGCATGGTTTCTGTCTGACCCTTTTTCTTTCTGTCTTACCAAATGGAGTGTTGCATAAATTTAAGCATCGATTTTTCTTGTGCTTGCTTCAATCCTTTGGCTAATGTTTTAGCAAGCAAAACATTCAATGGCAATTTAATTGAATTAAAGCTGGGATTAGCTGAGTTTAAATATTTGAAGCTATCCTTCAGTTTGGCTCATACACAAAATTAATGGTTCATGTTACATTTGGTAGATTGTCGGTATGCTTACTGCTCATCTTACTGGGCCTTGCAGTGGTAACTTTGCCATCTCCGCATCATCGCTGGTCAGTTTCAAACTCTTCTGTTGCAAATGTGGATTCTACAATGGGTATAACAAAAGCACTATCCTTAGGGGTAACAGATGTCATTGTCAAAGATACAAGGGTTGCAGGCCATACACAAGTGTCATCACTGAAAGTGGTCTTACCAGATCTTTTATCTTTATACATGACACCTTTGTCTGTTTCTGGCCATCCAGAGGAGGGGATCGAAGCGATTCCGGTCAAGGCAAGGTGGTGTGTTGTTTCTGGCCGCCAATATCTCATTCAAATAAAGGTTTTCTCACAAGGATCAGATGGTTCAGATGTGCAAGAAATTTACACAACAGAGGTAATTTTTGTTCCTCTAGTGTCGTATAAAACTTTCTTGTGTACATAATTTGCTTGCATTTATAACCTGTAAGATGCCCTTTTTTCACAGTGCATATTGCTTTATCCATTAAATCTTTTCCATTTCATCGAACGTGATCCTACCAAAATAAAAATTGAAAAGACTCGGTGTTGCTTTGTTATATCGAAGCATGCTGCTGACTGGCAAAAAAGATTGGTTCTTGCTGACACTTAGTCCAGCATTTTTTTTAATTTTTTATATAGCTTCTTGTTGCTTCTAAGTTGTAGATTACTCAGTATCCCCTTGGGTGAAATGCAGAGCGATGATATCAAGTTGTATTATGACCAAACAGACAGTTGGAAACTTTTTCCAGTATCAGATGATACTGAAATCAGATATGGCTGGAAAAACTCCAGAGTCCTGAAGGCAACTTCACAAGGACTTGGAAAATTGACAGCAACTTTGAGTTACTTTAGTCAGTATAACAAAATGAAAGAGGTAGGGCCTTACATTAACTTTGTTTTGTTTTCGGCCTTTATTTTTTCTCCACTTTTATCATCTCGCTGTTTTGTGTTCTATATTTGCTCTCTTTTACTTATTTTTTTAGGGGATGGTACTTAATTCCTTTTCGAGAGTTTTGTTCGATCTTTTATTCCTCCCGCTTGAATTGCTATTTAGGTTATCGATGTGGTGAAAGAAGTCATGGTTTGTGATCAAGTGAAATTTGATTTGGACAAAAGAAGTGGCGCATCTAAAAGCATTCTCCTTCCCTGGGCCCCTGGTGTTTATCAGGAGGTGGAGCCAAGTGCTTCAGGAGGTTGGTAGTTGGTGGCTTTCATGCTGCTTAATTTTTTCAATCCTCTACCTCTGATGTGGTTATGGACTACACAATTATGTCATGTAGGTTGTGCTAAAACATCAAAGGATTACAAATGGTTTTCCTCAGACATGAGTACGGTATCTGTATCTGCCTCTGGAGTTGTTCAGGCTAAGAAGCCTGGTAAAGCTACTATAAGAGTGCTCTCTGTTTTCGATTCTTTCAATTATGACGAGGTAATATTATTGGGATTATGTACTTTTTTTGAGACTATAAATATTACTTCATTATATCTCTTTTCACTTTATATTTTGTTTCTTTTACGATGTACTGATTTTGGTCTTGAAAATTTTTATGATGAAACCGGTGAAAACCTATTTTTGTAGGTTTTAAGATGAGCTTTATATCAATATGGATCTGGTTTTACAGTTTTAATTTATTTATAATAGGTGGTCATTGAAGTTTCTGTCCCACTGTCTATGGTCATGCTTCGCAACTTCCCTGTTGAGACTGTTGTAGGATCTTACATCGAAGCTGCGGTAGCAATGAAAGCACCAAATGGTAAAAGTTTAAAAGAATATATTGGAATATGCTTTTCTTAGTGTTGATGAATTTTGTATAACTGGACTTGTTGTTTGCAGGAGACATATTTTATAGATGTGATGCATTTAATTCCTTCATAAAGTGGAAAGTGGGAAGTGATGCTTTTGTCGCTGTCAACACCACGAAAGAGAAACCCATTGTTGATATGTTGAGCAATGCAGACGGTCCTCCATGTTCATGGACAAGTTTATATGCATCTCGTGCGGGCCGCGATATGCTGCATGCTGCATTCTCTAAAGACTATGACCACTCTGATAGCTCTTTTCATGGTCCCATTGTTCTGAAAGCATCTTCGCGTATTGCAGCTTATCCACCACTTGTTATTCGTCAAGCAGGCGATGGAAACCAATTTGGTGGTTATGGGTTTGATTTGGATAAAACAGAAGCTAATAATAAAAAGCAAAATTTGGACAGGTTATACCTTGTCCCTGGAACATCTCTGGATGTCATGCTTCTTGGTGGACCTGAAAAATGGGATAAAAGTGTTGATGTCATTGAAAATGTGGACATTCTGGATGGAAACTATGCTCAAGCAGAAGTTGGAGTTCATGTTGATCAGTTATCTGGAGGCTATAGGAGTTTGTACAGAGTTTCATGCCAAATTCCGGGAAACTTTGTAATACTAACTTTTCCTATATACTTGCTTGATTTATAATTTATTATCCTCGTTTCAATATTTTTTATAAGATACCATTTTGAATGGCTCAGAAAATTGTTTTCGAACGTGGTAATTTGGTTGCTGATGACCATCCTCAGCCTGTAATAGCAAAAGCTTCTTTGTCTCTTACATGTAGCATTCCTAACTCCATTGCAGTAATAGCCGACGAACCTGGTATAAAATGATTTCCTTTCTTCAGGCTAATTTGCAGTCACAATTTACTTGAATATTTCTATGATTAACTTTTCATGTGGTCCTTCTACCCGTGCCATTTTTCAGTAAATGAACTTGAAGTAATACGGACTGCAATTCAAGCCGACCGGAGTTCGGGAACACTTCGCGTCACCCCAATTACCGTGGCAAATGGACGTACAATTCGATTAGCTGCAATTGGCATTAGCAACACTGGAGAAGCTTTTGCAAACTCATCTTCTCTCCACTTGAATTGGGAATTAAGTGGTTGTGATGGCCTAGCTTATTGGGATGATACTCGTGATCCAAAGGGGGCTAAGTACAGTTGGGAGAGGTTTTTGAGATTGCAAAATGAATCTGGTCTGGTACGACAAGACTTTTGGTGTTTTGTCTTTTTATTTTTATCCGCACGGAGTTTTGTTCTTTTATTTTTCATATGAGGATGTCTTGTCCTTTTTTCCTTGTAATTGATTATATGATCAATGAAAGGGTCTTTCTTTTTATTAAAAGAGAAAAAAAAAAAAAAAAATCTGTATGGAGTATCTTTCAGAAAATATTATATTTTCCATTGTGCCTTTTACAGTATCAAATTTTACTGAAGAGTTAAATATGTTTAACCAGTTTTATCTGTTGCCTCGTGGGAGAGCTTTATATTCTAGATTCCAGTTCCACTTTAATTATTTCTCAAAGTATTCACTATCAGTTACTATTTTATCTGATTCCTTAAGTTGTGAAGGATCAAATCTCTTTTATCCAGGTCGCTTTGTGAAACCTTTTGTTGTTTGTGTTTTTTGTGATGGAATATAATTTCCTATTTAGGTTTATGATTTCCACCCACCTGTATATTTATTTGATCGAACTGTACCATTGTTCTATTCTAGAAAGAACTGTAGCTTTCATACGTGGACTCTTTTAGTTCTTCCATTACTATTTTCGTTATGAATATGATCAAGCATGTTAGTTTGTTACAGTTGTATGATAGAGTAATGTTTCCACTGGATTTCAATTGGTCATAATAAATATATGGCAGCTATGTGATGCTAAAGTCTGAAAACTTCAACCCTGATTTGCTTCGTATTATTAATTGCGTAATATCAAAAGATTTCCTTCTTATGACGTATAAAGTAGTTTGGGCTGTTTGAGCTGAAATGTGAATGTCTTGCTTCTCAGTGTATTGTTCGTGCAACTGTTATTGGCTTCGCTGGCCATAGTGCTGTTCAGCTGCATGAGGGTTTAGAGAATGTCCTTACTGATGCAGTTCGTTTACAGGTATGATGTCTGGAGATCATTCATTCTTTTAAGGGTGGAAGTGAGAAAGAAAGGGTACCGTATATATTTTTAGAAGTACCATGAGCTTCATAGTTACTTACTCCGCCTACTTTTATTTTATTTTTTTTCCTCTGCACTTTTTTCCTTTTCTTGCAAGTGGGTGCTCTTATTGTCGTTAACATTTATTTATTTATTTATTTTTCTCTCCTGAAGTTTCTTCTTACGTTTAATTTGTTCAATTTTGCAGCTTGTTTCTACTCTAAGGATCAGCCCAGAGTTCAGTTTGCAATTTTTCAACCCCAATGCTAAGGTAGGCTTTAACATTTGAATTTTAATTGGGTATACGTACATCGAATGTTTTGTAGGTTGTTTCTTGCAGCTTTTTGAAATAATCGCTTCTCGTTTGCAGCACGCCATATGTGACATCTCTCATTTTGATTTTCTTTAATCTTTAAGAGTTTGCCCTTATTTTAGGGGTTGATGGAGGCCATGAAGTGTATGCAATGATATTTTGTCAGACTTTGGTGGTTTAAATAAGGCACTCTTTGAATTCTGAAATGACACAATTGTACAAGCCATAAGCGATATAGGCAGAGTACAGAAGTATCTAACAATTCAGATTTGTAATTAGTTTGCATGATTATGGAGAGTCAAAGTACTTTAAGACCTACAGATGGTCCCATGTATGCAGCACTATGTAATACACACAATTATATATTCTACTACCTAAATATTTGGACCAACTCGTGTTGATATATTGTTCATTATAATACCTAATTGGTTAAAGATTTGCCTCTTATCAATAGAGTTATCTTGTGGCATGTCTCAATCATTATGACGGCATAACCACCCTCTTCTTACAGGTTAATTTATCAATTAGTGGTGGGAGCTGTTTCTTGGAAACTTTTGTGAATGATTCTCAAGTAATAGAAGTTGTTCAACCGCCAACAGGTTTACAATGTTTACAACTGATACTGTCTCCAAAAGGGCTGGGAACAGCAGCTGTGACAGTGTATGATGTTGGGCTTTCTCCTCCACTTACAGCTTCTGCCGTGGTAATTCTTATTCCCTTTCTGTTCATTTGATATATGTGGTTGACTTGCTCTTTATTTTCCTTTTCCTTTTGTTGTTATATTTTTCGAAGCACTTCTTCTAACTGTATTAACTATTCAAATTTATTTCTGATACTGCTGACGATGAAAATAAAGTTCCACGACAAAACACTCTAGTATGTAACTTTACAATGCAATCACTTTTCTCTTGAATTGTTGTCCCCTAGTAGAGAGGAAAGTTCTCGATTGTCTATTCAAAAGTTAGTTCTTTGAAGGAGTTTTTACTCATTGGAGTTTACATGATAAAGATTCCCAGCCTCCATCAGAAGTTGTCAGGTTCTTTCAAGAGAAAAAAATGTAGCTGCAATATGTTTACATGAATAGAAAAATTCTTCCTCTGCTTTATTATCATCTTTTTCCTCAGCAATTTCACCTTCATTCTTGATTTGCTGTTTCATCTGACTAGAAAAGTTTCTTATGGAGGTCATATGTTTTGTAGGTACAAGTTGTAGATGTAGACTGGATTAAGATTACATCACCAGAAGAAATAAGCCTTATGGTATGGCGTCCTGGTCTTTAGTTTTAGTCTGTGTGCCATTCAATTACTGGAGGGTGCTCCTCTTCCACCTCTGAAACTGATCTGTATCATTCTGAAATTTTATGCCATGCTTCTGCTTAATTTCAGGTAGGAAGTTCGCTGACCATTGATCTAATGGCTGGCATAAATGATGGGAGTACTTTTGATTCTTCCCAGGTTTGTCTTAACTTGAATCTCTCTCTCTCTCACTAGTTCTTTTATCCTTCTTTTGGTGGAAAACTCTGTTACTCTTGTAAGCCATATATAGCTTTATAGTATCATAGGTAGAGCTTAAGTGACTAGGAACTTATATGCAGTTTGCCAACATGAATATTAAAGTGCATATCGAGGATCAGATTGTCGAATCAGTCGATAGCGCTGACATCTCAAGTCTTGGTGGTGGCTATGTTAAGACACCACAGTTTAAGATTATGGCCAGGCATCTCGGGGTCACTACTCTTTATGTAAGTTCATTATTGGCCTTGTAAAGATGTGTATTATTTCTACCTTTTTTGTCCAATTTCCTTGATGTGTTTCTGGTGTAAGGAAAATTTGCACTGATATTTGAAATCAGGTCAGTGCAGTACGGAAATCTGGGCATGAAATCTCAAGTCAGCAAATAAAGATTGAAGTGTATGCACCACCTAGAATTCACCCGCAACATATTTTCCTTGTGCCAGGTGCATCTTTTATGGTATGCTTGCTTCTTATAACTTGCGACATCAAAGTTTTTTTAGTTTAGCACATTGTGCCGAAACTATCTTGTAGTCTCCCCCTTTCATTCTGGATCCTGCTGTTTGAATATCTTGTTCTCTTTCATGATTTTATGTTTTATGATTTATTTTGGTATGCTTAGCTTACTGTGGAAGGAGGGCCAACAATGAGTGTATATGTCGAGTATGCAAGTAAGGATGATGGTATTGCAAAAATTCACAAATCCTCTGGTCGCCTCTCTGCAATTTCACCTGGGAATACAGTAAGTTGACGTTCAGCTGACACATGAGATTCTTTGTTTAGCAATGTTTTGATATGTTATGTTTTGTCTTGTTTTTGTTGCTTTGTTTTGATTCGTTTTGCTTTGTTTTTTTCTTTCTTGATTGTTTCTGTTAACAGAGATCATCACAAATTTAAAGCACTAACAATATGCTTTAAAAATTGCAATATGAAAATCTGCCCCACACACTGTGTCAAACATTCTCCTTGAATATTATTGCCCCCGGTTTTTGAAAAATTATCATCTTATATACATTATGAATTGCTTGACAATTGTTCTTTTGAGATCATGCTTCCCCATGTATTCTTTTATCTGTATAACGGATGGGATAAATGCAAGTTGATTTGAAAATTTTTTTTATTTATTTTTATTAAACTGTGCCTATCTAACTCGGGCCTTCACGTGTTTACAAGAATTATGTTTTGATCTACTCGTTCGGAGACCAGTCAGAAACAAATCTATAATATTTGGAAATCTTGTTCTATGATATAAATTTTCTGTTACTTCTCATAGCCCTTTCCCCTCCTTTTGTTACTTTAAAGAATGATACTTACAATTTACCTGATCGTATTTATCATGCAATATGATCAGACTATTCTTGCCTCCGTTTTTGGGAATGGAGACATTCTCATTTGTCAAGCATATGGTAGCATCAAAGTAGGAGTTCCTTCTTCAGCGTTGTTGAATGTACAAAGTGAGCAGCTTGCTGTTGGCCGTGAGATGTCTATATATCCTTTGTTTCCCGAGGTAACAATTACAAACAAAAATGTTATCTCATTTCAGATACTGTTAACATTATCAAAGTACTGATACTTGCGGGCGTAATCAGGGAGATTTGTTTTCTTTTTATGAGCTCTGCCAAAATTACCAGTGGACTGTGGAAGATGAAAAGGTCGGACTGCATTCATCTTTTGATATATATAATATCATTTTTCATTTGCACTTTGTAAACCAGATACTATGCCAAGTAAATAAAGAAAATTTTCTTTTTTGCTTTGATTTTTCAGGTTTTGAGTTTCTATTCATCAGAATCAGAGTGCTTAAATGTAGATAAGCGATTGATCACTTCAGAAAAAGTTCGATTCGCTGGTTATTTGAATGAGAAAGAGCTTGGTTTTATCAATGTCTTGCATGGAAGGTACAGAGTAATTGCAAATTCCAGTTTTTATTTCTTTCTTGCTTCAGTTCAGTTTTATTGGTCTGTGAAATGGTTGTGCTTGCGTGTTTCTTTTTCTCATTAGTGATTATCATTCCATCTTCTAGATCTTCAGGGAAGACAAAAGTTATGATTTCCTTCTCATGTGAGTTTAAATCGTCTGGTTCTACCTCGCAAACCAAGATTTATAGTGCATCAACATCAATCTTTGTGGTGCCTGATCTCCCTCTTGCTCTTGGAGTTCCGATAACATGGCTCCTTCCTTCCCATTATACCACAAAAAGCCTTTTGCCTTCGTCATCAGACTCATATAGCCAATGGGATGGTCAGGGTCGCAAAGGAACTATAGTATATTCTTTGTTGAGAAATTGCTTTGAAAAGGATATGGTGAAAAAGGATGCTATTTCCATTGAGGGGGATAAGATAAGAACAACAGAGAGTAACAATATTGCTTGCATTCAGGCAAAAGATCGTACCTCAGGGAGGACAGAGATTGCCGCTTGTATCAAAGTTATTGAGGTGCAAATATTTTGCCTTATGGCCTCTACTTTAGTTACAAAGCATAGGATAATAATTTAAATATTTATTGACTATTAAAAATTGATATATATACTTGCTAAGACTTTAACTAGGGCTTGGTCAGTTTTTAGCATTGACCCACTGTCATATTCTCGGTTCAGCCTTGTGCCTCAAATACTATTAACTCTGTGAAATGTGTATACATTCTAGTTTACAATAACAATATTAATTATGCATAACTAAACAGGTGGCTCAAATAAGAACTACAAGTGAGGAGCTTCCCTTTCATGTAATTAGTCTTGCTGTTGGTGCTGAACTCTCTCTTCCTATAACCTTCCGGGATGCTCTTGGTATCTATAATTGAGTTTACATTAACTACCACTAGCACTTCATATGTTTCAGATTCTGATTAATCTTGTGATTTTGTATTCAACCAGGAAACCCTTTCTTTGAGGCGCATGATGCTGTTTCATTTGATGTTTTAACTAACTACCATGACGTTGTGTCCATAAACAGCACACATGATGGTAGTGGAAATATCCATCTCAAGGTCCGGTAATCATTCAAATTTATCAATGTCGTGAATTTTAATTTGCAAAGATCCAACAAGAAACAAACTGCCCTTTCCTGAAGCAAGTTTTAATTGCTTTCTGAATCTGGATATTATTAAAAGAATAGCAGAAAAAATATTTATTTGATTTTTATAATCAATGAAAGGATGTTTCTTGTTTAAAAAAGAAAAAGAAGAACTATCTATTTAGTTTATCTTATATGACTGATTTTTCTAAAATTTGATTGAAGGCAATACGGCATGGTAGAGTGCTTTTGCGAGTATCAATTGATAGCATTCCACACAAATCCGACTACATGCTGGTACCTTACTGGCCCTAAGCTTTGAAAGTATTTGCATTTGACTAATTAGTTACAAGTTACAGCGCGGTGGTTGATAAGGGAGTAGAAGCTGTAGAAATTTGTGTGCGTCAGCCCGATAGCCGATCTTTTTTCAAGTTATTTAACACACTTTCCGAACATAATCAAACATCTCGTTCTTGTGTCAGTAATAATAGCCTATGCACAAGTACAATTTCACACAATTATACAAAAAACCTTATCTCCGATTCTTTTGAAATCATAATTTGGTGCATGACCTTGTGAAGGTGATGTTAGACTTGATTTGCTGATTCGAGTTTTTATAATCCATGGATTTGCCATTTAGATTCCTGTGTTGCTCAAAGTAGCGCTTACTGTGTCTTAAATGTACCATACTCTTAAAATATTACTTTTGCTTCTGATCAAAAGATTGACGGATTTTTCATGCTAAAAGTTTCCTAATTTCCTTTCCCCCCCCCCCCCCCCCCCCCCCTTTCTGGGATCTTTGTTTATTTTCATATTAGTTTTCACTTCAAAGCATGCTGAATATTCTTATTTTCTTCAGATTTCGGTTGGTGCTTACATACATCCTCAAAATCCAGTTCTTCCGAAAGGAAGTCGTGCTAACTTCAGTGTAGAAGGTGGACGTTGGCTAACATTTATTCTCTCTCTCTCTCAAGAAACATCCTTTCATTGATAAAGCAAATCGATTATGAAAACAGGACAAGATGTCCCCAAGAAAAATCAGTCACAAAAAGGAAAAAGAAAAACAGAAAAAAAAAAAAAAAGAAACAAGAAAAAATATTAGTAATAAAAGCAACTGGCTGCACAATATTGAAACTTGAAGGTAATCTCTGAAAGCTCAGGGATACTATAGGATATCCATGAATTAGCAATTTGGCACGATGACGAATTCAAAGTTGTCTCCCGCTGACCTGTTCTTCCACTAATAATAATAATAATTACTTACATTGATTACTTCGGTTTGGTAGGTCTAAGTGGTCGTGTTTCTGGTCATTGGGCGACTGCTAATTCAAGTGTAGTAACGGTGGACATGCAGTCGGGAATAGCCGAGGCAGTTGGGGAAGGTACAACCCAAGGTAATAAATAGAACGAATTTTAAGGTCTTTTGCTATGCTTATTATTTGTTGTGACCCTGTACTTGGATAATTAAAACTACAATGGTGGAGATTTTCACAGTTTTGTTTGGTTACCTCTGAACAGTATATTTTGAAGCATCTAGTTTGAAGCTGGCCACAACAGTTGCAGTGTTAACAGAGGATATTATTTCTGTGGATGCTCCTAAAGAGATGCTAACAAACGTTCCTTTCCCTACACAAGGATATAGCTTCCTCGTAAAGTTCGGGTATTAGACCATTTTTGTGCACAAGGAGAATTTCATTTCACATTTATTTTGGACGTAGTTTCATATGTCTGCATATATTATAATCTTCTGGTAATCAGGGGTCTGGTGCCCATTATCTGTATCATCTATGTGTTTGATATGGTCTGAAGATATATTGGACAGAGATCAACTGTTATCCTGTTATGTTTTCTTATTTTGAATGACATTTTGTTGATTATCTTCTTTCGTCTGTTTCTCCACAAACAATAGTAACATTCATGGCAACAAGTTTAGAGCTCATGGAAAGACTGATCCTATTGCGTATGACTGCAGAGTAGACCCTCCTTTTGTTGGGTATGTTTTTGTCATGGTGTCTTAACTTGTTTAGTTGTATATAGAGATTAATCATCTCATGTTTTGATATTCTTCGCATCATGGACTGAAGGTATGCGAAGCCATGGTCAGATATTGACACCGGTAACTCATATTGCCTCTTTTTCCCCTACTCGCCGGAGCATTTGGTACATTTGATGCCTAAGACAAAGGACATGAAACCACACATATCCATTTCCATTCATGCCTCATTGAGGGAAGCCAAGCATGTTTCTGGATCTGCATCTGCTTTATTTATTGGAGGGTTTTCCATGTTGGAGACAGGCAAGGTAAATATGCTCATCATAATTGATATTCAGTTTCTTTTCTTTTGCATCTATACAAATTCCATCGACCAATGCCTAGTTGACAAGATGGCTAAAGGATAACGTTCTGGATAGCAAGTGTTTGCTGTTGACTAACCAGTTTGAGCTTTAATTTCTCATGTTTATTAAATGGCGGTGGATGAATACTGATGTTTGAGGATGCAATGCAGTTTAACCTGACAGCAGACTCTAACAAGACTGTCATAACCATCATGGGGAATACAGGTAAACGTGTTTTTTCAGGCGTCATCTCTGTATATGCGTGTGCGTGCGGTTGTACATTTGTGCACATGCATATTCAAAGCCATGCATGTATTGTTGATGGGCCAAGAATGAGAGAGTGGAGAGGGCTTAAATTCTCTAAGTTTCCTAGTTCTTCTTTCCCCTGCTAGTGCCTTGTGTATGCTCTCAATGGTTCCCATCTGCTTAAGAATGCAGTCATTGTTCTGGCATCTGATTCACATCGCTTGTTTTCTTGTGATTGCAGACGTTGAATTTTACTGGCATGAGCGTAATTTGTTGATTATTAGTCTCATCCATAAGGAAGATTTCGGTATTGGTAGCCGTGCTCAGTATGAGGTGAGTATTGCATATTAATTCCCGACGAACATTCGACTGCAGGATCTTTCGGTGATCGTATCTTCCTTTCCTTTTCTTCAGGTCAAGGTGCTAGGAAATGAGAAGTTTAAAGACAAAATCATCATCAGACTTCCGGCCAACGGTGCGCCAACTATGTCCTCGATCTTGCTATGACATTAAAAATGGTCGGTTAAAGGGTTGGAGGACAATTGTAATGCATTGCATCTCTTCTACAGGTCAGGAACTGGAAATCGATGTCGACTACGAACCTGAAGGAAAAGGAGCATCAAAAAGTCCCAAAAGCATTACCCTTTGGGCGGGTGTACTTGGCTGCGCTGTCATATCACTAATCACACTGGTCATGTTCATCTATTTCTTGGATAGACCTGACAGATCTGCACCATCGGTTGCCCCTTCCACCCCAAGTTTCGCAGCGCCTGTCACTCCAGATCGTGGAAGTCCTTCAGTCGTGAGTGATCAGTCTCCTCGGACGCCACAGCCTTTCATGGAATATGTTAGGAGGACGATAGACGAGACGCCTTACTACAGACGTGATGGGCGGAGGAGGTTTAATCCACAAAATACCTACTGACTCTGGGTTAACAAGTAAGAAACTCCAATATCATTGATGTGGACCGCTGTGAAAATGCCGGTGCTTTGAATCTGGCCTTTTTACTCGTCAAAATTTTTGTTTGTTGTACCTAATGTACATTAGGTAACTTGCTTAGCATATGGCTCATTGCCATTTACCTAAGCACCTCGGTGAAACCTGCAACAAAGAAAGAAGAAGAGAGAGGATGCTATAATTGGGCACTTGAGGATGCTATAATTGGGCAATTGGGATATGTTCATAGGCTTTTCAGCATTGGTCAAGGAGTCTCCCCCATGGGGGGGGGGGGGGGGGGGGGGGGTGGTGGTGTGGGGGGTGCCGGCCTTTAAGTTATCAAGTCTCCAGTGAAGAAGGAAAAGTGATTGCATGAACAGTCTAGCTTAATCATAAGCGGTAGGGTTCAAGTTCCTTGTTTCAAATTTAGGAAAAAATTAAGGGGGCAAAAAAGAAAGTAAATCATACTACTATGTATCAACATATCAATCCATGGAGAATCAATGTTGAAAGAGGCAGCTGCAAAAAGCGCAATGTTGAAAGTGATGTTTATGTTTAATTTTTCGACTAATTTTGCTGTTTTTCAGCCTCCACAAGCACAACTTTCTTTCATTTGAAGCAAATAGGGAAAAAAAAAATTTTTTTGATAGATTTTACTAGGGTGATAATTTTGCTTTGACGTCAATAGTTAATAGGATTAACAGGAAAATTAACTCCATTTACTCAGTTTTTAGTCAATAAATATCGAAAATATTGATTGGGATAAAGTTTAATATTAGTAAATTGAGTAAATTAGTAATTCTACGTCTAAGGTGGAAAGTTTGGATCCCTTCTTAAGTTAGAAAAACAAAAATTAGGTTAGGTAACCTTTTTTTCAGTCACGTAACCTAATGTATGGTGGAACTTTATTTTTAATTTTTTAAAGTAAAATGATCATTTGTTATTTTTTCAGGTTTGATTAATTAGTGATTAATTAATGATCAATTGATTATTTATTATGAAGTTTGATGACGAGAGTAATTGATTGACCAAATTAACAATATTATGTAGTCACTCATTGATTGATCAAATTAATAATATTTTGTGATACTGATTAATCATTTTAGAAAAAGAAAAAAAAAGGGCCTTTTAAACTTTTTAAAAACTTAATTCATTCGTTAAAAAACTTCTTAAAAATGCTATTTAGCTAGAAATCCATTTTAAAAAAAATGAAATTATGTATATTAATTGACATTATAGACTAAACATGTATTTGGTATTCGGATTGAGTGTGAAATAAAATAAAATTTCAGGTTAAGATTGATTGAGTCTTTGAAAATTAGTTATAATTTTTGTTAGTTTTTTCATAAAAAAAAGACAAAAAAATCAATTAAAAAAAGTTTAAAATAAAGTAAAACCCGAAACAAGGCTTGTGTGGTTGACACGTTGGTCAACCAGAAATCGATAATGATTCTATAAATCAACTCAAACGACTCAATGGCCTAAGTAAACTCTCACATTGGTGGGCGGCCACCAATAATAGTTGCAGGCTAAGCCAAGTGAGACTTTGCACAGTGGATTTTGAGCTCTCCCTCCTTTGCTAGCCAGTAAAGTAAAAAGGGTTTTTTAAGAAGAGCCTTCACATTTCACAACACAAAAAGAAATATCAAATCGACGACATCTTCTTCTATTCCACTTCTCTCTCCCCCCTCTCTCTCTCTTAGGGCTAAAATCTCTTTCTTTTCCCTTCTCTGTTCTTCTTCTTCTTCTTTGAATTTCTATCTAAGCCTCCATGGATTCACAACCCAACGAAGCTAACCTCAATGGAGAAGCTCACGTGGCCGGCGAGAGGTTAGACCACCGAGAAGAGGAAGAAGAAGAGGACTACAAGTCCCAACCCCACACCGGAGACGGAGCCAGCCCTGGGTAATCCCTCTCTCTCTCTCTCTCTGCTACTTCTGTTTGGTTCGCGAGAAACTTCGATAAGAATTAGGAGAAACTTTAGTGAAAGCCTCGATTTTTTTCTTCTTTCTTTTTGTTAATTTGTAGGAAGATCTTTATAGGGGGTTTAGCAAGAGAAACGACTTCGGGTACGGTCTTTTTCATTGTTTATTTATTCAATTGAAATTAAAAGTTTTATTTTTTATCCTTTATTTTATCCCCCGGAAATTTGTGATTGAAACTCTTGTGGCAAATGGAAATGCAGCGCAATTCGTTAAGCATTTTGGTAAATACGGTGAGATTATAGATTCGGTGATAATGAAGGACCGGAAAACGGGACAACCGCGTGGATTCGGGTTTGTGACCTACGCAGACCCTTCCGTGGTTGATAAAGTTATCCAGGACAATCATATTATCAACGGCAAACAGGTAGGGTTCAAAAGATTTTTCTTTTCGGTTGTATTTGTGAAATAATTCTGCTTGGACTGTTGTATCTTGAGGGGGGGTTTTTTTTTTTTTTTTTTTTTTGAAGGTGGAAATCAAGCGGACAATACCAAGGGGAGCTGGTGGGTCCAAGGATTTCAAGACTAAGAAGATTTTTGTTGGTGGAATTCCCACAACAGTAAATGAAGGTGTTTTTTAATTTTTATTCTCTGAGCTTTCGTGTTATATATATATATATATATATATTTCCAAAATTGATTGTAGAGGTGTCTTTTCTTCTACTTGTTGTATGTGGGCAGATGAGTTTAGAGACTTCTTTTCACAGTTTGGTGAAGTGAAGGAACATCAGATTATGCGGGACCACGCAACTAGTCGTTCCCGTGGCTTTGGATTTATTACCTTCGAAACAGAGCAATCAGTTGATGATCTCTTGGCCAAAGGGAACAAACTTGACATGGCTGGATCCCAGGTAAGCTCAGTGCCAAGATTGTTTGAGCTTTATATGTCTAGGGCATAATTTTGTTCAATTTAAGGAGCAGGAAATCCGGAGTTTATTGAATCTTTATTGGCTTGAAGCTCTTTTGCATCGTGTAGCAGAATATTTGGTTTGTCTTGCTTATACTTATTTTCAAGTAGGATTTGTATTTCACAATTTGCTATTATTATATTTTCTTGAGAGGCTTTAAGAAAGAAAAGTAATTTTGGTATCACTGCTTCTGGTATAGTAATCCATTGGCTATTGCATTTGCTTCTTAGTTTTGGTTGACGTGCAAATTTTGTTCATCCGAATGCATTGATGAAATAGATGCATAGGTGGATGATAATGTATAACAATGATGCTTATATTAGGATTTGGTTGGTGCCTCCTACATTTTCTTTCTCTAGTCAAAACCGAAAATATTTTGTTTATCAAAGTATATATTTATTTATTTATTTAGTTATTTATTTTTTTGGGGCCGTTTGCTGCTGAGCTTTGCTTGCGTATCTGAATTCTTCTTCTTAAAGAAGTATTCCTTCCAAAAATTCATGCATGCTTGTTGAAATGAAATGTATGGGTGTCGCAAAAGAATGAACATCATTTGTTATGTGATCAAAGTTTTTTGAGTAGTCAAGAAGCATGGTAAGCTAAAAACTTGCTTGTCCCTTTTCCAGGTAGAGATCAAAAAGGCTGAACCAAAGAAGCCAAACCCGCCTCCAGCCCCATCAAAGCGTTACAATGATTCTAGATCTACATTTGGAGGCGGGTATGGAGACAGTTATGGAGGATTTGGTGGCAGCAATTTTGGTAGTGGTGGTGGTGGCGGTGGTGGTTACAGATCTGCTGGGGCCTATGGTGGTAGAGGTGGTGTGTATGGTGGATATGGCAGCTATGGTGGATATGGTGGAAATGAATTTGGTGGCTATGGAGCATATGGTGGCGGTGGCGGCGGCGGAGGTGGCGCTGGTGGTTTTGGCTCGTACAGGGGAGAGCCTTCTGTAGGATACTCCGGACGTTATGGAGGAGCCTTCAACAGAGGCTACGATTTAGGAGGTGGTTATGGTGGACCTGGTGAGAGTTATGGGGCGTATGGTAGTGGTGGTGGTGCAGCTGGTGGCGCTGGTGGTTATGGAAGCAGCAGCTATGATGCAGGCCTTGGGGGCGGTTATGGAAGTGGTAGTGCAGGCTCTTTCTACGGAAGTAGAGGCGGGTATGGTGGTGCAGGGAATGGTCGGTACCATCCCTACGGAAGATAAAAATGTTGCATTCCGTTACGATTCGAAAGAAAATGTAGTGGCAATATGATCTCCCAATTTGTAGCATTTCAGCTTTTTTATCTTCAACTCTCTGCATGGCTCATGTTTTCAGGTTCTTGTCAGGAAGGCATTTGATCTAATGTAAGATTACTAGAACCCCCAAGACCAGGAGTTTTTGTTTTTTTATTTGGCTGACTATTAATTCAAACCAACATATGCTCTCGGCCAAGTTGTGCGCATGGTTGTATCATAATCTTTGCGTCCTAACAAAGGGTAAGTGAAGGCTACATGGGATGAGATCTAGTTTTTCAATCGAATTACAAAAAGCTTCTTGGATTAATCTGCAAAATGTAACTCAAGTTTTTAGTCTCTTCTTGAAAATGAAAATTTCTTGAGCTTTCTATTATCGAATCTTACTACTGACATTTAACTGGTCCTACAATTTTACTCTTTTGTTTTTGTTTTTGGATAAAATTTTTAATCTAATTGATAAGTTGACATTTCATGTTGGTCATAAAAGGGTTTTAACGTAAGCTTAACAAGCTTCCAAATCAAAATTGGATTTTTATTTTTTATTTTTTGGAGATTAAACTTATCCAATCTTTTTAATTTTTTTTAAGGTTAATAGTGTATGTAGTGAATTTTGTTTGAACTTGGAGTGGGTGATTCAAAGTCTCTACTTTATGGTGGATTTAGAGTTAGGTGTGAAATCAAACTCTTTGTTTTGTGATGAGATTAGAAGTGAAATTATTGTTTAATTATGCATGTAATCATGTAAATAGTGAATTTTATTGCTTATTCAATTCAACTTATTATTATAATTTCTCTTGTCAAATAATAATTAATCTTAATAAACATTCTTCAAGTCTTTTAAAAAAAAAAAAATTCCGTCTAATCTTCTCCCCTTTCTTTGTTCTTTTTTTTTTTTTTTTTGAAATAATTTCTTTATTCTTTTACGAGAACTAAAGAAAATTATGTAAGTGCCAAGGCATGCCCTTCCTTTTTTTTTTTTTTTCTTTTGCTCTCTTTAAATCAAATTAAGAGGTTTTTTTTTTTTAAGGATTTTTTAAAAAAGGAATTAAGAGGGATATAATTCTTATTAAACTAATACTAAACTAATAATGAAATTTAAAGGAAACATATTTTTATTTGGACATAGTGGTATTCTTTTTTTTTTTTTTTTTTTCTTATTTAACTTTTTTCCCGTCAAACGAGGCCTAAAGTTGTCTATGGCGGGGGCTTGGCGGATGGACGGTGGTTTTTGTGTTGTGTCGTATCTCAGACCAAGTCTTTCAGTAATGGTGTCGTTTCGTCACCAAGTTCTTTTGTCGAATGTGTCGTAACCAAATTTGACTTCTCAAAGTTGAGCCAAAACCGAAGATATTTTTTTTGATGAAACTTTCCCTCTTTTTCCTTCTTCTCTCCAGTCCTTTCCTTTTAAAACAAAACAAAATTAAAAATAAAAAAAATAAAAAAGTAAATTTTTTCTGGCAATCATTTCTTCTCTCAACAAAACGATCTGAACTCTGAACCACAGAGAGAGAGAGGAGAGAAAGAGAGATTAGAGCGAGAAAGAATGGCAATGGCGTCTTGGAACCACCTGGGCTTAGGTTCATGCCCAAAGCCAAAGGTATTCGATTCACCAAAAATGGTCACAATTTTTGTATAATTGTGTAATTTCATCAAAATATTAATTCAGTGTTTCTTCTTCTTCTTCTACATTCTTCTCCAGAAATTATAATTTGACGCCATTTTTGTTGCAGACGAAGGGACTCCAAGTTCTTTGCAGAAAGAAGGAGAAGAACCGAGATAATGTTCACCCCTACAAAGTCATCGAAATTACGCCTCCGCCCAAGAACCTTGGCGTCCGTTGCTTCCCTCCCGTATGTCCCACATAACCAAACCCTAATCTCTTCTTCTTCCTCCATTTGTTTTTAAAATTTAATTTGGTGGAAAATTAACAAGTTTCTGTTTCAGTTGCATTTCTGTAGACTTTTTTCTCTGCCAATGATTGCTATTATATTATTACTATTATTATTTAGTTTTGGAATTTCTGTTTTTTATGAATTTCTTTTTAATTCGTCTTTGTAA
Organism: Ficus religiosa; assembly: GCA_024759925.1. Taxonomy (NCBI): domain Eukaryota; kingdom Viridiplantae; phylum Streptophyta; class Magnoliopsida; order Rosales; family Moraceae; genus Ficus; species Ficus religiosa. The sequence goes on from JAFMPE010142265.1 coordinate 37,627, forward strand.
TGATTTCAAATGAAATAATCTATATGAATGCCATCTAAAATAGGAGTATTAAATGGTTGATAATGGGTTGAGCTGTTTCCAGCTTATGCATGGGACATCAAATATTAAAAAAAAAAAAAAAAAAAAGGTTTTTTATTTTTTTTTATTTCTTTTACTTTATTAGAACAAACTCAAAAATGTTGGGAATTAGTGACCAAACCTGCTTTATGAAATTATGATCATGGCATGCAGATGTAGATTAGCATATGCAGGAAAGTTGAGAAATTCATATCAATCTTTTTTGGAATGAGAGAGAAAAAGAAGGAAAAAAAAGGGCAAAAATCACACTCAAGGATTTTGTGGTGAAAATTATTTTGGATATCTTTTTCAATTCTATGATGGGGTAATAGACATTAGACACCTCTAAATAATTGCTACACTTTAGTATGAAACTTTCTCCTGTTGGCTTTTCATGTCTTTGTGGAAATGCATGATGCCGAGGCTTATCGATTATGGGCTTTATATTTTTTGAGTGTTTTCGGAAACTAGAAAGTTTTTATGTTCAGATTGTACTAAGAGATGCCGGATTTAGACAAAATTCGGTCTAAAAAGATAGAATCTCATCTGAAATGTGCTTGAACATTGGTTACTTTGTATTAAAGGAACTGAAAATGGCATTGTGCTGGCTTTAACTTGTTTCTCTAATGTGATTATATGGTTATTATTCAATTCGCTGTATGACGACTAATATTTTTCCACGAAAAAAGAATTCAAAATCCCAAAAAGAAAGAAGAAAAAAGCAAACGAGCTATCAATCAAGATCCGAGTAGCTCCAAACGTTTATCATTTTCAATTATCTGTCAGTGTTGTCAACATTATTCTGTTGGTTCATTCATATGGGGGGACTGGCGGGCCCAACATAAGTAGTGAAATTGGGAACAGATCAACAATGATATCTCTGCTAGATGTGTGTGTTTGGTGTTGTGTTGTATCTGGTCTTATTTGCAACTTTTGCTTTGTCTGCAGAACTTGCAATGTGGGGAGAGTGTCACAATAGAAGGCCAAGCTTACACAATCTCCGCTGTAACTCACCGATACCAGCTGCGAAAAGGCAAGTATGAACCTAGCGAGAAGAGACTTGATGTCTTGTCCACAGGGAGATATATCTTGAATTTATACCTTGAAAATTTGCTACAAAATTCTTGATATCTGCTCTGACTTTTGAGTAAGTTAAGTAAAATCTTAGAATTTGATGCATCTTATTTGATCATGCTTCTTATCAGTATCTTAAGCATCAAATATGCTATTTATGTTCATGTACAAAAAAAATATATATATATGAAATCAAAGATCCGTGTTGTAAAATCACATAGAGAATTGTTTCTAAACTGGTTTTTCACTGCCTGTCCTCTATTGGATTCGACTCATGTATCTCTTTATTATTGTCATTTTCATGTCTCTCTAATAAGATCAAGACATGTTAATTAAAAGTTTTCTTTCGTCCAAAATATCATATAACGTCAAATTAAAAGGCCATGTTAGCCATTATGTGTCATGATGTTTCTGGAGGGACATAAATATAGAGACAAATAAGTCGAACCATTCGACTCCCATGTCTATTTATTCATGTTCCCTTCATTGTCGATCATGACACTTAAATTAAAAATTATATTTCATTGAAAATATTATATTATATCAATTAAAAGGTCATATAAGTTGTTTGATAAGAGAGATAAAAGGGGACACAAATAAAGTGACAGATAAGTCGAATCCTTCTTTTAAGTAGCTAGTAAACGGCAAACCAAGGCCAATAATGTGCTAAATTTTCCATTGTGCGTGTGTGCATGTATGTGGTTGGGGAAGTGGAATGGGGGTTATTGATAGACCTTTTTAAATTAGGTCCTAACTGAAAAGATTGCCATTGCTAGTTGCTACTCCATTAATGTATGACTTTCTCACAATTGTGATGTGTAATTACAATTGCGCCCTACCAAACCACTCCTGACATAACCCCAACCTACCCGTTCGTTGCCTCGTATTTGGGCCAAAAAAGACTACCTTTTAGAAGGTGCACATCTTTTTAAACCTTTTTTTTTTTTAAAACATCCTGCCAAAACTATAGAGAACACCAACCATTGTTGAAGAATGAAATGGGTTTTGTTATATTATATTAATGCCTTTAGTCAACACCCTCTGCATCTAGAAGAGCTGAGTTCACTAGTTCTCACTTCTCTGTCATTGATTAGGAGGTATATGGTATATATTTTGAACTTGGAATGGAGGATTCGAACTCTGCATTTTTAGGTAGAGTCATATGTAGTATTATCGTTTAGGTATGCCTGCAACCACAATCACGTGATTATATTTGTCATCTTCTTTTTTAATCTTTTTTTTTTTTTTTTTGGGGGGGTGAAAACTCTAATAACGGAAGTGGAATAGATTCAAAATTCAAGCAACGGAACAGGAATGGCTCCAAAATTAAAGAGTAGAAATGCAATACCACACGCACATAGGAAAACTCTACTGTTTAGTAGCCGGACAGTTATGATAATAGTAATATATATATCATATATATATTTTTTTTCATCTTGCAATTATTAGTCAATATACATATAATTTTTTTATTTAAAATCTTACAACATAAACTATTTAGAATTGTTATTGCAAGAAACAAATATCACTAAAAAATATTACGTATAATTAATTTATTGCTATAATACGTATAAATAAAAGTTATAAATATCATTTTGTAAGGGTGTTTAAAAGAGGGTATATTTGTATTACATATATACTCGTATATTATCAAACTCCTGGATATAAAAGTCATAAGATTATAACATCCCGTTTGGGGTAACATCTCTAAATATTATTTTTCTATATGAATTTCAAATTCTCAATTTTAAAACAAACTCTTTCTTTTCCATTTTAAAAAAAACTCAAACTTCAAAATTTTATAACTTTCTCGTTTTAAATCGAATGAGATGATTTTTATGTTAAAATTCTCGTGTCGATGAGACGAACAAGATAAAATCTATTTTACATATATATTTTTTAATACATTTTAAATTTTTATATTATTTTTTATATCACATAACTTATTTAAAAATTTTCTCTTTGAATATATATTTTTAATCCAACCTTTAAAAAATCATCTTAACATATTAGCGCTGTTGTGAAATTACCGGTGTGATTATTCGTCAAAAAAAAAAAAGGAAAAAGAGAAATTACAGGTGCAAATGACAGATGGGAAGAGAAGTGGCAGCCTTTGGGATTGGATTGAATTATGATTTGCTAAAAACATGTTTAGTCTACTGGGGACAGTGCTCTGAGGAAAGCAGATCTGAATTCCACGTAATCATTACACGTGTCATGATCTGATGAATTACAAAGGAAACCCCCTACACACCCATATTCCTGGGCCCCACACTGAGCTTCTCCCTCTTTGTCCAATCAATCCGACCAGTACGCCTACCCGAATCATGGAATCTAAAGGGTTGAGTTCTTTCCAGCCGTCCGATTAGGCTAAGTCTCTGACGTCAAAGTCGTGGTACGGAGGACCCAGGCTTATTTCCGTAGGAAAGCACGTACGTGGTCGCCATCACCCCCTGCTCCAGGGGCCCGTATGCTAGACGGAGTTCTAATGTTTGATTAAAATATAAAGAAAATATATTATGCTATAAAAATAATATAAAATTTTAAAATGTATTTAAAAAAATATGTAAAATAAATTTTTTTTAATTTTATATTATAAATATTCTAATATATAAGAATCATCTTATTTTAATTTAAAATAAGAAAATTATGAATTTTTAAAATTAAAAAAAAGAAAAAATAGATAATGAATTGTAAATATAAAAATCTTGAAATTAAGATAATAAAACATCGTGCCGGAAAGCCACCCAAAACGGGTTCATGTCTCTAACAACTGCAGATGCTCTACACCACGCACATCGGATCCCACGTGGGGCCCAATTCGAGGCCCAAGTGCAGGTGGTGGGACCCACTAGCGTGGTCTGCTAGGCCCACATGTCCGAGAGGGGCTTCTCGTAACTGAGCTGGGCATTGATATGTACACCCGGCGCACGCCACTCGAAAAGACGGTTTTGTCCCCGTCGTGCAGTCTTCAGATTAGTCATCTCACTCTCACGGAAGGCGTAAAATAGAATCATGCGCCGGGCATGACAGCCGTCCACGTGCTCGTCGCGAAGTTCACGTGCGCGCATGTGGCACCTCCTTTGTGCCTGCGAAAGATGTTAATGAAATTGTTGCGGTTACTTTTAAAACACCATGTGATTACTAGTGTAATTAATGATAAAAATTAGCTTATTCTTATTAAAAAAAATCAGCCAATTATATATCTGATCGATATAAATGATAGGAAAATACTAAAGACAAAAATTTCAATATAAACTTTTGAATACTAATTTTGATCGTGTTTTTTTATAAATACAATCTTTTAATTACAATTATTAAAGAAATTAATTAAATAATGGCAAGTCATATACTGTTTAGTATTAAAAAAAGATCCTAC
>JAFMPE010142287.1:0-12908 GCA_024759925.1 Ficus religiosa
ATTAAGAAAATATTTACATAATTCAACTTATGTGTTTCATATTTATCTATTCCATCTAATTTTTAACATTTATTACTAAAAAGGATCAAGTTACACCCTTTTAAAGAGGACTTTTTAACCACCAAAAAATAAATGAAATATTAAGTACCAAACAATTTACCTATTTTATAAATAACAAACGAATATTAAATACTATATAACTATATATAGAAAGCTCAATATTTTTTTTTTACCGTTCAAGCTTCTTTCGTTCAAAATTTTTATGAAAATATTTAGTATTTAGTTTTTGGTCTTTCAACTTTTTTTTTGTTTTCGGCCCAGTAGTTTTTTTTTTTTTAATTTAGTCCTCTCTTTTGTATTGATCAATTTTTTTTCATTTTAATCCTTTCATCTTTTCTTGTATTTTTTTCATGTCTCTTTTTTTTTTATTATTTTCAGGTCCTTTGTTTTTTTTTTTTTTTGTGGGCTTTTTTCAACTTATTATTTTAATTTTCTCTTATTTAGAAAAATTTTCTTAAATATACATAGTACATGTTTTAGACTAGTAGTTATAACACATGTTTTAGACTAGTAGTTATTCGGAACCACCCACCATTTTTAAACTTATTTTTACATATTTCACAACACATGTAGTTTTAGAAATAACAGACGAAGATTTTAATTATACGGATTCGAAACCACCCACCCACTTCCCATGCCAGAATTATTTTTTAAAGAGTGACTAATAAAATTTATTATTGGGCAGCGGTAATGGAGATTCAGCCTAGCTTGTGGATTGTTACTGACTGGGCTGAGACTTTGCTTCACAGCAACAGCAAAGTAACATAAATTCTCTCTTTAGGCCAGAAAGCGTTAAAAAAATTTTAAAAAAATATGAAATAAATTCCACAACTGAAGATGTTATGTACAAGTCGGTTGAGCTCCTCAAAAGACTGCCTCCGGTAATTTTAGGTTCTTTTCTCTAAACTCAAATCCTGTGACTACTTTCCAATTTCTGTACAGAAAATCTTTCAGTAACGGTACCCTACTGACCTTTCAAACAACAGAAACAAAGAATAATACTAATTTAAAAAATTTTAAAAAAAAGGACCCACCAAAGTTTTACATAACCCATTTCAATTGTCATGTAATTGTCAGTTTTTGACCAAAAGAATGAACACACGGCATCTTTGTAAAATATCGAACCTTCTACTTGTTCGTGGCACCAACCCCCAAAAAAAGTCCGCGGTATGATTGTTAGACAACACCTAGTCACCGACAACACGGGCCAGATTTCCTTCGCAATTCGCCAACTAGGTTGCAGCTCAGAGTTCCTCTCAAAAGATTCCTGATGAATTGACAGTCAATCAATGAGAACTAGAAGGCATGGAAAATCTTGTGTTCTTGTGTGTAGTGAAATTGTAAACAGGCAATAGCACTTACCCAAAGGCTGTACGCTGGAGGATTAAATAGCAAAAAGCTCGGCAAGTTTTCCCACCATCGACCCGAAAAAGCATCCAGCCACTTGGTAAGAAATTACAGGAGTTGATTCAACCCAACCAGATGCTGGACTGCCCGTCTCTTCCGAATCCAAGTTCTTTATCTGATCTGTTGAGTGCGATCATGTCCAGCATGAACTCCAACCGATGCATTTCTAACTGAATAGTTGAGGATCTCGGACCAGAATTGCTTCGAGAGCTTTGAGTGGCAGCACCAGGTGTAGATGGAATATTAGGAAAAACAAAGATCACCACGATGCTAAGCTCCCTGAAGAACAAAAGAATTCATGGACAACCATCTATGTCTATGTATCTCTCTTCGTCGGAACCCCAGAATTATGCTTCTTTTGTATGCCATATTGCCAGGCATCCTTCGATTTATCGCCAGACTGATCAAAGTCATCCAACGAATTCTCAAATGGAGGCTTAAAGGGTCGGTAACTTCCATTCCTAGAAAACGTGGCGCTCGACTTCTCATCATCTTCTGATGGTGTGCTTGCCCTAGATTCCATGTGCAAATCAAATGATCTATGTCTTGGTCCACCAGACCTCAAACTCCTCGCGTTAGACAAGACCTTTCCTGGCAGCGGAGTGTAAGAAGGTCCCTTTGGTACCAGAAAATCTTTAGGAAGAGAGTCCATGTCCATATAACAACTCCTGGCTTTGGCATCGGTAATCAATGCAGCCCAGTCATCAGATTGGATTAAAGCATTAGCATTCCCCATAACCTGTTAACATATCAAAATCGATTAGAATTAAAGCGTTAGCACATAAAACACTATCGAGATTCGAGTGGCCAGATGCGCATGGATAGATACCACAAATGAAAATGAACACTGGAAAAAACTTACCCAAAGAGCCCTTCTTGCACGCGTGAGAGCAACATTCATTCGACGGATATCAGCAACAAAGCCAACCCCATGATTTGAAGCACGTACACAGGACATTATGATCACATCACGTTCTTGGCCCTGGAACGCATCTACTGTGTTAATATATAGGTCTTTTCCTTCTTCTGAATTCAGAACATCCTCAAACTCACGTTGAAGGCATTTTAGTTGCAGCTTGTATGGTGTGATTATGCCAACTGAAATTTTACCCAACCCCAAAGATTTCACAGTTTTTTGAAGGTGCTCGTACACACGAAGACAAAATTGTGCTTCATGCATGTTCTGATATGAGACAGATCCACCTCTATGAGACTCCCGTCCATGAGTAATGTCATAAAATATGTAAGGTCTAAGCAACGGATCTTTATAGTACACCTCATCAGGTAGATTAACAACACTTTCGCTGTCTGTAAGGCGTCCTTGGTAGAAGTACCTTGAAGGGAAATCACGGATTTGAGGGTGCATCCTGTACTGCATCGACAACAACATTGTGGGACACCCTGCTTGCTGGAATCTCTCGAATAGACTTCTACTGTATAACAACGTTCCAGCCGCCTTGCTAATAACCGTTGCAGGAAGCTGCTGAGGATCCCCAACAAGAACACATCGTGCAGCACCAAGAGAAAGGGGAGGAAGAACTCCCACTTCGCTAGCTTGGGCTGCTTCATCTATCACTACCATATCAAACCCATGAGTAAGGCGAGAGAACAATTTACGACCACTGCTTGAGACAGTAGTAAAAACAATCTCAGCCTCATTGGCAAAACTTGCCTCAAGATTAGCACGAGCTTCTTCCAAATTAAAGTTGCTACCAGGACGGAACTTGCTTTCTAATATCAAAAGGCGAGACAACTCAACTAAAATTTTATCCCTACCCTCAACCACTGCTGCAAGGTTCTGGAGCAACGCATCTCGATTTTGATCCCGAGCCAGAAGAACATCTGGATCAACACCAACTGATCCTTGGGAACGAACAGCAGCTGCTGCAACAGTAAGATCTCTTTGAAGACTGGTTATCTGCTGTGCCAACTGAGCTTCACGAGTTTTTAACTGGTGCATCCATCCTAAAACTTCCTCTCGACTCTTGACCAAAAGCTGTTCAGTCCTGCGTTCAACAGAGACAGCCTGTGCAGCACGTGTCTGTGAATCAACCCCAACTCGAGCCACATCAGGCCGATAGACTTTCATCTCGCCATCAATGAATCCTCGGTCAAGGACACGAGCAAGAAGCTCATCGGTTGCAGCATTAGACGGCGCGCAAACTAGCATTCTGGGTTTTGGGCAGAGCTTTGGCAGAGTACGAAAGAGATTCTGGTCCATATTTTGAAGAACCTCATCAATTGATCCCACAGTCACATTGTCGGCACTGCTCTCATTAGCTTGCTTATAGCTCTCAGGAGCTAGTTTCTTAAGCAAAGAAGTGTAATAATGCTGGTACTGAACCAGATGGATGACATTTAGCATTCCCCAGACAGTGTGCGTCTTACCTGTTCCTGGAGGTCCTTGAACAAGAGTGAAAGGCCATGGATCTTGCCTCTTTGTCATCCCACCACCAGTACCAGCAGCCGTATGTGTGGCAGCCCACTGGATCGCTGCTAGCTGGGGCCCATTGAAGGTTCTATGTAGATGATCAACAAAGTTCTGTGTGAAGCAATCAGGCATGGCAGGACTCAGCTGTTCATATTTTGGGAAGTGTTCAGGACTCGGCTGGAGTATTGCAGCTTGCATCTGTACCAAAAAGATCGGTCAAATGAATATTCTTGCAAGGCTTAATAAATTCTAAGATGCTAAAAAACTGAGTTTTACCTGCGAATTCAGACGATGAAATGCATGAAGCGCAATGTACTCCCGCTGAGTGGTGGCAAGAGAACCAAGCACGGTCAAGTACCAAATACCTTTAGGCTGCAGTTTTCTTAGAATATGATCATCATCTGAGCTGATATACATAAAGCACAGAAGAGGTGTCAACACAATTTCTGGTAACAGAATGCGAGACAAAAAAATAAAGATGCCAGAACAACCACAGTAACAAACATAAGAAAGGTTGACAACTCATAATGGATCGAGGGAAAAGAAATAGATATTGAAAAAATACCCATTACAATCAAACGAGTCCCCAACATAAAAATGAAGGATTGCCCCAGGAGGATCACGAGTGTCAAGAGGTATGTGTCGCCTAACAGTACCAGCCACACGTCCACTCATTTCAGGTTCTTCATCATCTTCAACTACAGAGGCATTGTTACGCTTGGATCGAACTAATTGACAAAGTACAAATTAACATTAGTGAATTGAACAGAATGTGTCAAAAAAACAAATGATATTGGAATAAACCTAAGCTTTTATCAACCTGGCCCAGGTCTGGGGGATGAAAGAATAGCAACATCTCCCTCTTTAAATGTCCATTTGCACTCATTCGCCGGAAGGACAACCACATCATACCATCCTAAGCCAACAACATAAGCACTTTAGATAGTTACCAGAACCATAATAATTGCTTACAGCCAAAAGAACACAGGAAGAAAAAGGGTTAAGAAAATCCATTCCATAAACTCCTTTAGCAAACCCAATCACGTACCCATACAAAAATATTTCAGTTGGGCATAAAGTAAAGTTATAAGCATTCAGTACTGAAGTGTATAGCCAAATTATGAAAACATTCTCCTAAAATTGCTACCTCTTTCTCTTCTTTCAATGGTCTTCACACGGACCGTTATATGTGTATCTCTTGAAACCGTTTCAGTTAATTCCTCCCACGTGCTGTAAAGCTGCGCTCTGCATTCCTCAAACAGCAAAGGCTCAAATACTCTGACATATTCCTCCACAGATTCAAACCGACCAGGAACACATTGTAGGTCAGTCTCTCCTGGACATAACAATTTCCATGAGTAAATCAGAAAACCAATCAAAGAGAGAAAAATAATTACTAAGCACCTTCCTCAAGGGTAAAAGAAGAGAGGGAACAAGTGCAAATACAAATCAATATTCCAGGCAATCAAAAGATAAACCGGACACCAAAAGTATTGGGCAATCGTCATAAGGATACTGCAAATAAGATATTACATGGACTTGAAACTGTAAAACCTCTACCATATTCACGCATTTACAGCAGCAACTAACTAAAGCATCAGAAACATTTAACCCTAGTAGAAATTTAAACCATACATTCATCAGCTGGAGATATCCATTAAGTGTCAAATGTTGTCTCAACTACAGTAAACTTTCATCATCACAGGAATTATTTTTTCCTATATAACAGGCCCTCCCAATAGTTGGAGACCCGACAAATTCAGCAAGGATATCTTTCAAACATCCATCAACTAATTTAAGAATCTCGATCACCGAAAATTCGATGTTTCATCAGCTTATTACAAAGTTACGTAGCAAATGCATCTCATAAAAACATACCACAAATTCAAACCCCACCCCTCAATCAATATACCATGAGAAACATTCACAGACACAATGCATGTGATGGTGACAAGAATTACACAGTGAAATTGAGATAAAAATGTAAAGTCATCACAATTCAGAATCTCGATTTCACGCTATAATTGCCATCACCTTTGCAAGTTGTGTTATGAGTCTCATGGTGTAACAATTGAAGGGGCATGAAGCACTGGCATAAAAATCACAAATACTGTCAACATAGACGGCCCAAGTTTCCAAGAATGGTGAAATTGGAAAGCATATCACTAAGAACAATACTAAATAGCATAAGAAACGGACATACCAGGTTGATGCCAAAACTTTTCATTGGTAACCTCCCGAATAAGACGCTCTACAGACTTGTCTTGATACGAATTACTCATTGTCGTCTGCTTCTTGGATGGTAGAAGCTTTTTGTTTCCCACTTTCGAGTCCATGGAATTTTGAACAAACAGCACAGACTTCCTATTAGAAACCTGAGAATTCTTTAGTTGCCTCGAATCAGATGATTGCTTCCATGAACTCTGTCTTGGAATAGGTGGTAAGGCTTCCCCAGTAACATCACTGTCGCCATTTAGCTTCCTTGGCCTACCTAGTAACCCAGAATTCATATCACCATTGCTTTCGTATTTTGATTCACTCGATTCCAAAGGAGTTCCTCCTTCACCAGAAGAGGCATCAACTTGTCTCTGGTCCTTAATTATTGCCTGATTTTGCTTATCACCAGAGCGTTCAGCAGGTGGCAGAATAGTACGGGGTTCCTTCAGTGTACGAGTTGTAATGGTTGATGAGAAGGTCTGTCTTCTTGGTGTTGAAGTTTTGATAGGACCAGCTTGTTTAACATCTTCTAAATTGAGGAACATGGTCTGTCGATTCCGCTTCTTTCCCAGTTTTGCCTCATTCTGTTGATCAGTCTTCCTCTTAACTGGATTATTTGCACACTTAACCGCATGACTCGCTTCAACACCCTTAACTTCTCGTTGTTTTGGAACATAACTAGTTTCCTCTTGACCATCCATGGATATATCACCATTTGCATTTCCCTCCACATTACGGTTGCTTTTACCACTCCGATCAATGGGGACTAGATCTACTCCTAAAGAATTACCATCAGCACTAGCGCCAGAAGCAACACGATCCATTGATCCGGAAGTTCCTTGCTCTTGTGAAACTTTACCCTGTTTATCTAAACTACTACCTCCTTGCACATCAGCAGAACCCTCGGCATCAGACCATTCGCCTTCTTCTCTTTCCGCAGGCGGTGCATCTGAACGTCCAGAAACAAGGGATGGCACTGCTTTTGCATCCTCATTATTCGACTTCGAAGTCGAGGGATTTTGGGAACTCTGATCCGTCGTCACCTTCTGCTCAGGGCCATGAGCAGACCTGAGTCGAACAAAAGGCTGAAAGCCAGATCCAGAAGGCGCATGTTGAAAGGCATGATTGTTTAACATTCCTGGGGGAGCAGCTGCTACTGCAAGCCTTTCCACGGTCTGGGGATTTGTAGATGGCAATGCCTTTTGCGGCTGGGAGCGTGGGAGGCTATTGCTCTCCTCATTATCCTCATACGGGAGCTCATTGAGATCAAATAATGGCCTTCCTCGAGAACCCATCTCATATGTAAATACATACAAACTAAACTCCGTATCCTAGATTTCAAAATCGCCGTTTTCGCGTTTTCCGTCCTAGAAAAGGATAAACAAAACAGGCAAACGGTAAGGCAATGCAAGAGAATCACAAACAAGAATGTGAAGGCTATAAAACAGCAGTAACTTCAGCAGCGCAATCCCAAAAACCGATCACACAAACTGAGAGTTTAGAAAAGTTAACGGGTTAACAAATTGGCTACAGTACCTCAACCCAAGACACAAGTTCCACACTTCAATCACCAAGTACTACTAGGAACAAGACGGTTACGAAACAAAAGAAAAATCCGATATTCAACCAAGAAAACCTTATACATACAAAACTTACTCTTAGATTTAAATACCGCTATGCAGCGCCAAATCAAAATCATAAGATGTGCACTTCTAACTCAAAAGATAAGAAAACAACACAGCACCACAATGCAGAACTAAAATACCAACACAAATTCAAATTTAATTAACGCAAAAACGCTAACAAAAACTCCAATTAAACATAACTAAGAATCGCTTAAATCACTTAAACGGATGAAAAACCAAAATCCACAGCCACATGGAAAACGACAGAGGAACCCAGAAAGCACAATTAGGCAAGCAATTAACATTAAATCGCTAATCAATCCAATAAAATCAGCGCGGATTAAAATCCGCTTATTATTTTCTCAGTAGCCAATCAAATCCAAATCCCATCAGAAATCCAATCCCGAAAAAACCGACCTAGCAATCCGTTCTAGGGCATTTTAACCAACCAAACCCTCCCAAAACTCTCTACTAATCGATATCCACAGACAAAACGACGCATCTTTCCCCCAAAACGACAATCCGCACAGTTCGAAACAGATCGAACCAGGCTATTCGTTTCAAGAACAAACGCATTAATCTAATGGTCAACCACGCAATTAGGTCCCTTCTCTAATCTCATTATTCATTCTCTACAACCTCAAAATTATTATAATTATTAAATAAATAAATAAACTAAATATTTCTTGAAAAAAAAAATAAAGGAAAAAAAAAAAGGAATTAAAATTTTTAAATACTGTAGTGGATGGGAATTTTTACCTCTTAATAAAGACTTCTTTTAGAGAGAGAGAGAGAGAGAGATTAGTAATGAAAAAAAGATAGGGAAGCTCTCTGTTGTGCGGTGGGCTTAGAGAGAGAGAGAGAGAAGCGAGAACGCAAATATGAAGCAAAGAAGAGGGGCGTACTCATGCGCTTTATATAGGAAATATCGAGCACTTTCGCCGGCCGGTTTTTCCACCGTTCGCCGTAATTTTTTCCCGGCAATTTGTATCTAATTAATTTCCGAAAACGCCCTTACTCATTAATTTTATTTACCTGGGTGACCCTGGCCCCTTGAGAAATTGTAGATGTTTCGACTGGGTTGAGGTCAAAGGGTAATGTTGGGATTTAAAGTTTTTTCTTTTTCTTTTTCCTTTTTTTTTTTCACGAGTTGTGTGATTGGGATGGCTGTATTACGTGTATAACGCTCGAACGTGAAGATCTTACGGTGGGAAGATAGCGTCCGTTGATCCGATCCACTCGTGAGAGTACGTCCGTTGATCTGATTGCACGCGTGGGCCCACGACTGCAAAGCGAGGCCCACGTGCGCAACATGAGCGCTCTAACCTGACGGACTTCGTCGACGAATTGAGCCCGGTTCAAATGCGGGTCGGTAGGGGTATAATTGTCATTTTGCAAAACAAATCAGTGAATGATAATCTTACATGACTGTGAAGCGGAGGAAAAGAATGGTCCAATTGTAGATGAACAAAGTGGCTCAATTATGCGTTTCAGATTGAAACTGGAGCGTGTCAACCACGCTCTACCGATTTTTCTTGCTTTTAAAAGTAGGGGAGCGGACGACAACTCAACAGTACAAATTAGGCAAAAAAAACGTATTGAAAAGCTAAATATAAATATTGAAGAAGGTCAAATGCCCTTTAATTCCCTGTTTCGTTCGTAATTACCAAAAGTTAAAACCAGTCTTAAAAATTAATTAATTGATTTGATTTTAATTAATTGATGAAAATTTCCTAGCTGCCCTCTAATGCGTTAATGTCATGAATCATGACAGGACGTTATTCTAAGAACAAATTAGTCATACTGGTAGTATCTTATAGATGGAAAGGAAATTTCAAGATAAAATGGAAATTTCTAATTCTTTCATTGGCGGTTTGGATTATTGTTTATAGACTGTTTTTAACACTATTTAAAAATAAAAATACTAGAAAAATCAATTTTAATACTAATTTTTGAGTTCAAATATATATAGCATGTATGTTGTTATTCTTTTATTAATAGATGTTTGACTGATTGTTACATTAATTAATTATGTTTATGAATAAAGAGATACCAACTCACCATCAAAAGTTTGGATTAGAGTTTTTTTATAGTGTTTTTTTTATTAAACCTTAAATTTACTTTCTTAATTTTGTTTTTAAACTTACGAATGAATCAAATGAACCATTGGAATTAACGGACACTACTATTTGTGAAACAACTGTGGGCTTTTGCTCTGTTATAATGCTTGGTAAAGGAGTTTAGGAATCATTAACTTTTTGGCACAAAAAATAAAGTTAATCATCTAATAATGGGCACAATTCTATAACTATAGATCCTTTAAAGAAAAAAAAAAAAAAACGATTATATTGTTTATATTGCAATTTACATGAATTGTCAAATTTCAATCATTTATAACTACACGCATAAAATAACGATAATTTATAATTATTTTTATCATAAAAAGTATAATTTGAATTTTTTTTTTTTGTCTCAAGTACAAGAAAAAAAAAATCCTCTATTTTTCTGAGAATCAAACAGATGAATATAGTTGACAAACATAACCAAATTTAAATGTTTTGTCTGCATTCACACAAGTTGATACTGTGTTAACTTAAATTGGTTATTTATTGTTCTTCGAACCTACAAGATGGCACCAATCTTGTTTATGTGGCCAATAACATGACCTGATTTTTTTTATAATTAATAATGTGCCCTGGTTCGATACTTGAGTTTTTTCTTTTAGAAGTTTAATATCTTTTTTCTAAGGAGAGGTTAATATTTTTTTCAGTATTGATGAATGTTCGAAGTCTAGAAGTATGATCTATTCAAAGAGTCGATGTCACTTTAAGAGTGAGACTTATTTTTTAACTAATTTTCTGTTTGGTAAGAATGATAGAAAATAAATAGAAAAGAGAAGCAAAGTATTTAGATGAGAAAAATAAAATAAAGTGTTATGAAGACTTTATTTTATGTTATTTGATCATTTGTTTTGTTAAATTTTCCTCTTTCTTTTTTTTTTTTTAATTTGTAGGATTAAAGATTGTGGATATCATGAATTTACAATTTGTTTTCTTCCTAATTTCATTTCTATCAAATAATTTAAGATTTTCTTTTCTTTTCAAAAATCTCTCCTCAAATTCCCTACAAAAATAAAAAAAATAAAATCTCTCCTCAAATCTTCCCTCTCTTTCTCCTCACCTTATCAAACATAGGCTTGACTGCATGTTTAGGACTCAAATTACAACAGTTTTATTTGACTCAACACTTTTTGTTAGATCATATTATATTTTATTCTAAACTACCATACCAATTATAATATTATAATTGTAGGCTAGACAACTAAAGGATTATTATTTACAGAATGTCATATAGTATTCCTCGTAACTTAATTTGGTGTAAAAACCTCGCTTTAACAAAATTTTTGATGAGTTAAAAAAACCAAATTGGTCAAACTTAAAGTGTTATATGGTCTATTAGGAAGGGATATGTCAATAAATGACCTTTTTTTTTTTTTTTTAAAGAAGTTCTTAATAAATTACCAAAGTTTTGTGAAATTAACAAAATAATTCTTTTTTAAAAAAATGGTCATTGACTAATTAATCATAGTTAATCAGTGATCGATCGATGTTAATATGTATTTCTTAATGAACAGTTATTTTTCTAAATATAAAAAATTTCTGACCATTTTTATTTAAAATAAACGTTTAAAAACTGCTTTTGCTTTAATTTTTTCTAACATATATTTATTTACACTTTAAACTTGACCAAACTATATCATGCTACGAAAGTATAAGGACATTTGCTATAATCGTCAATTTCTTAAAAAAAAAAATATATATATATATATATATATATATATATATACTTTAGATAATAAGAATTCATTCATCCAAAAACACAAAACAACAACACCATATCAAACTCGGAAATCCAAAAACCTTCACTAAAACAAAGGAGGCAAAAACTATATATATATATATATACACACACGCGCGCGTATGTGACTATCACCATCTTAAAAACCATTAGTATCGAGCCATGCAGAAATTTTGAGCTGGAAGGCCCTTCAGAACAAGCGGGACCCAAGACAAGAGAAACTACAAGCCACAGAGAGAGCTGCAACTAAAGTGAGTAACCTCAACAACAGAATTGTAATCTAATCCCAACGAGGTTGTGAATGTGATCCCTTGTTCAAAGCATTAAAAAAAAAAAAAAATTAGTGAACCCTCCTCTCACCTGCACGTCAAAAAGTAAAACCTCTTGCACCATCCCTCGCAACCACAACAACTACTCCAACATATTCATGAACCACAGCATCACAATTTAGGTTAAAAAAGTCCTCCAAAGGAGGAAGTAGAAGGTAGAAGGGCAATAGGCACTACTGCAGAAGCCCTACGGTCAACCCCTTGAGAAGAAGAAACCGCACCACGGTATTTAGATTTACGAGTAGCTGAGTAGTGTTCAAGATACTAGTTTCGATTTTAATTTTTGAGTATCAAGCTCACAGAATAGTGAATTGTCATATTTTCATTAGTAAATATAATTTATTGATACAACAATTTTTCCTTTAAAAAGTTATAATGAGACAACTCACAAGATCATATATGAGTTGGTGTTTAAAAATTAGAATTAAAATTTGTGCCTTTAACATTATTCTGATTTTTTTTAATACCGAAAAGAATGATGAAATTAGAAGAAACACCAATCTCTCGTAACATTTATTATAAACGTTTCTGTGACCCTCGTGGGTTTTATCAAGGAAAATAATATTTATTTACATCACATTTTTTTGGTACCAACATTAAACAGAGAGGGTGGATTTGAGTTGGTGGAAACTGATACATTGGGGGGTGGTGGCTCTTTGTTGGTGACTAAACTGCCAAGTTTGGGGTGCCTGCCACACTACCCGGGTAGGTTGGCATCTATTTTAAAAATTAAAGACCCAACCTAAAGAGTGAAGATTTTTTTAGGCAATTTTGTCATTACTATATCTATACGTTTGTTTTGTAATCTTAAGTTAATAACAACATTTGTAATCTTAAATTACTAACTACACAGAAAATTATTGATTGATCTTTCAGTGGAAACATAGGGTCTAAAATTGGTGTATTTTTTGTATAATCGAATTTTTAGTATAATCACTTAAAAAAGGGTTTTTCTTAATTGAATTGGCTTAAATTAAAAAT
>JAFMPE010142375.1:416-11829 GCA_024759925.1 Ficus religiosa
TTTTTTTTTTTTTTTTTGTTTTCTTTTTTTCAAATTAGAAGAGTAATAATTGTGAGAACATAAAGAAAAATAAAAAAAGTCCATACAAGAAAAAAGAAAGAGACATCTTTAATAAACGAGATGGTATCCGGCTACAATCAAATCATTAGCTATGTGTTCGTTGGCAGCTTCTGAGGGATGAAATGCATCCCAAAACACGTATTCGGTTGCATTGGAGCAGGTGCCAAGCGACAAGGCGTTGCATAAGATGGAGGTTTCAACCAAACCTGTGCCGCAACAGCCGTGTCTTGTTTCGGTAAAACCTATAAAGTAAAACAGACAATGTTAGACAAGTAGATTAAATAACTCCAAGAAATTGAAATTAATAAATAGATTAAAAAAAAAAAAAAAAAGACCACTTAAAATGACTCACCAGATTCACCGGGCCTTGTGATGAGTCCGTATAGTGTTTGATAAACATCAACAACGACCAAATTAAGACCAGGTAGCCTAATCTTCAGTTGTTCTGAAGTGGAATTCAATCTTTGATTGAATTCCATGGCATTGCGGTTTAGCCTCTCCACACACTCATCGCTGCCTAGCCCAAACAATGTTATTGCTGCCGGCAAGCAACCAATTGGCGGCAGAGTTGTTACACCAATCTTCCTTGCTCCCAGTTGATACAAATCCTATCACATACCATTAATTGTAATTTCCTAAACATCACACAAAAAATAATTTCTAATTAAGGCATGTTATTTCCTAAGGTATCTGTTTAGACTTTCAGAGAGAAACCTCAACGAAGTTTGCATAATCTTGGGTGAGCAAGTCAGAAAACTGATCCACGTTGTAGACAATGTTGACTAGAGGATTGATGTAATAGTTTTGCACAAAATCGCTACTTCCAGTGCTGACGAGGTGGATTCCACGAGAAAATAGCGAGGTTGCATTTTCCTCTCCTATGATTTCGATTACCCTACCCCGGTACTCCTTATAATTTTCTAATTGCTCTGTTAGGGAAATAGCTTGCTGCAACAAACAACGGTATACGTACTACGTAAATGAGGAAAAAAGAAAATGCATATACTCCATTAAAAACACTATTTTATAGTGTCAAATTTAATCAAACTCAAATGGTATGAATTAGAACTATTTTCTACTTACAAACAACTGTGCCGTTGTGTCGTGGTAACCAGAACCAGCTGAAGCAAAGTTTGCTCCAAGCAAGAGGTTTGTTCCTCCAACTTGTCCGCTAAGGTACGCTGGTTGGGACGACGGAAATTGAAGGCCTTTGGCTATGGTCAAATTGATAGACAAAAGATATCCCCGTTTAAGAATACTGCGTATGATGATATGGGAAATAAAAAGGAGCTAACAGAGATATAGGCTTTGATCGCAATATTACCTATGAAATCGGTAGCGAGCTTTCCATTGCTAAACCTTCCCGTTGGCGTTTGATTGATGTAGTCTCTTCCGTAAGGAGGGAAGTTGGCCTTGATAATGGTGGGAAGCTCGTTGTTATTTCCAACATCGACAGTCGAGTCCCCAAATATGAACAACGCGGGAACACGATCAATTTGAGCATAAGAGAAGGGTAAAGAGTGAATCAAACAGAGAAGATAAAAGGAAGCCGCAAGCAACATTTGGAAATCCATAACTACAAGCTCTTTGTGGTTTCTTTAGTTAGCTGCCTAGGAGTTTTGGACTTTTCAGAAACTTGATATGAGTTATGAGATGTGGCTTTTGGTGAAGGGGATAGAATGTATAATGATGTATATATAGAGATTGGAAAACTCACATTTCTTGAGTTAATTAAACTCAAGAAATGTGAGGTTTTTTTTTTTTCTTATAACTTTTCTTGTTGTCATCATCTTTTGATGGTCCGTTTTTATTGCATTTTCCGAGTTATAGTATTATATACTGTTCAACTGCAACTAGTAGTTTTTGTTATAAATGCCAGTGTGCGCATCCTTTTCCCAAGTCTTGTAGCTAGGACACACTCTTTGTGTTTGCCAATTAGAAAAATGAAAGGAGCCTATGGAAAAGAGACTCGAATGCTTAGCTAATTAAAATTACTTCGCCGCGCTTCTAATTTAATATAAAATATTATGTTTCTTTCTTTTAAAGACCTTGTCTAGTTCTATTTGTTGGTAGGATATGGTTCTTATATTCACTACTACCCATTGTGTCCTTTTTTGGTTTTTACGTCTATCCTTCTTTCTTTCTTTTTTATTTCGCCCTTCAACAATCTTAAATCATGTGAGCACCGTAAAATGGCTATCATGATTAAATTACTTTTTGGGAATATTTCTACTTCTCCTTCTCAAAGTGTCGAACGAAGATGGGTGCAAGGCTTGAAAAACAACTATTATTTAATATTTGGGAGGTGATTTTATTCGAAATTGGTACGAGGAAGAAGTGGTTACAAGTTGTTTCATTCAATGGTGATGATGAGCCTTTTTATCGGCTAAAAAAAAAATTGTGAATACCACAACTTATAGAAACTGTGGGTCCCTAATTACGTGTGACTCGCATATCCACTGAGTGTATGTATATGAGTGCAGAATGAAAATACAAGGGAAAAGGGGGTTTCAGTATACGAGGGTATGCTTGTGAGTCCGAATCCATGAATCCCTATGTGTGTAGATAGCCTTCTTATTTATACTTGAGGTAGGTTTGATTGTTTCCCAATTGTGCTCTTGATTTGGGGAGATGTTTTCCTCAATTGACTTTCCTTAGGTAGATTGGTTTGTTGACTGATTTGGAGTTGATTTTGAACCTTTAATGCTTGATTGCAGCTGTTGTCTTTCTTCCTCAATAGGCGTGATTACCATGATTGTGGTTGGCATCAATTGTTCCAGATATTGCTCCTTTGAATTATCTTTGATTGATTACATCCCTGATTTAGACGATCCAACTGCCATTCCTTAATAAAGGGAGATCTCGAGAATATTCTTCGTTGACCTTGTGGAGGGAGGTCATATATCGACTTGTGAGTTAGCTCGTGGAGCAGTATGCTCGATCAACCGATTCGACTTGTTGAGGAGTTATCAAGATTCATTTATGGGTTCCGATTGCTACGTATAGGGTGAGAGATAAGATACGAAGTCTGACTTCAATAGGATTTTTTCTTTTTCTCTTTTTACTTATTTTTTATATAGACTACTCATTTAATGTTTTTACTCGTAATTGAACCAATAATCATTAGTCAGGCATGTAAATAAGTCACATACGTAGCTGAAGACTTTTTGATATAATGACATAAAAGAGAGTGTTATTGATTCGAACTCGTTCGTAATCTTTATTCTTACTTACAGAGTGCATGGCACAAGTACATGATGTGGATTGGAAAAAAATTTTGTCAAGCCAAGTCAATTTAGAGTGGTGCCCAATAATTTTTGAAGTCTTTTTATTTTTTATTTTTTGGCGAGTAATAGATTTTAGTGTGAACTGCATATTTGCAATATTGCAACTAAGGGCTATTTGGAACAATGGTTGAAGTTGGAAGATTGAAGATTGGTTTGAAAATATGTGTTTTGTGGAAGCTTGAACTGAAAATGAATTTTGATAGAATAAAGTAGAAAAAAAGTATGAAATGTGTTTGGGAAAAAAAAAAAAAAAAAGCAATATGGTTTTTGTTTCATTCCTCTTGTTATTGTGAGAGATAAAAAAAAAAAAATTCATCTCGTTTCAACTTGAATAAGAATGTTATGGACTTTAAACTTTGAATTTCCTAAAAAAGAAAGAGAAAAGAGATGTGTGGATTTGGGAGTTTTTAAAACATGCCTAGAAAATTTAGAATGAAATAATATTCCAAATAGTTCCTAAGTTTTCGTTAAAAAAAAATGCCCATCAAAATATTAAACCTAGAACAAAGTATCCAACTTTATCTCTTAGATTGCGCGCCTTTATTTTGAGTACTATCTGAGAATTATATATTTTTCCATACGCTCCGCATAAGTTAAAGATTCAATACTAATAGCCCCTGTGCTTTTATTTACTTTTGTAATTCTTACACAACCAATCATTGACATAATCTTTCTATTGTGTCAAAAATGTGTTTGTTACAAACCCTATCACACTCCTTTAGGGGTTTCTAAGAATCCTTCTAATTCTCCTTTTTAGGTAGTTCATCTAAGGGTTTGTTCCAAAAATATTGGCATATTATTGTAAAAGTTTAAGTTCACATTCTTGATGTGATTTCCTTAAAATAAATGTTGGCTTGTTAGGAACTTAATATTTTTTATTTTACAAAAAATGAAGCATATACAAATAAATGGACAATAGTTATTAGGAAAGGGTGTCATCTAAATGCTATTATTAACTACTATATCTATCTGGCAAGATTTACTTATCTTTATAACTCTTTTACTGCTTTTCTCATTTTTTAATTTCAAAATAGAGAAAAGAGGAGCATTTTCTTGGAAGGGCAACTAGCTTACATTTTATGTCTTTCAAATTTCCGTACATGAGACTTGAGACTGGACTAGAATGCTCCTGAGATTTAAATCTTGTTTCTCCAAGCTTTCAGGAACTTTTTTTTCTTTTCTTTTCTTTTCCAAAGAAAGAAAAGGTAACTATGAAATTTTAAAGAGAATAAAAAAAAAAGTATAAATACATTTAATTATAAACCAGAAAGTATTCAGCTACAATCAAATCATTAGCTATATATGTGTTTGTTGGCGGCTTCTGAGGGATGAAATGCATCCCAAAACACGTATTCAGTTGCAGTGGAGCAGGTGCCAAGCGACAAGCTGGCGTTGCACAATGTCGAGATTTCAACCAAACCTGTGCCGCAACAGCCGTGTCCTATCTCGGTAAAACCTGTAAAATAGACAATGTTGGTTCTTGTAGGTTAAATAACTCCCAAGAAAGTGAAATTAAATTGTTGTAAACCACACTCAAGACCGAAAAGAATCCTAAAATGACTCACTAGATTCACCGGGCCTTGTGATGAGCCCGTATAGCATTTGGTACACATCAAAAACAACCAACTTTAGATCAGTTAGCATAATATTCAATTGTTCTGATGTGGAATTCAATCTTCGATTGAATGCAATGGTGTCGTGGTTTAGCGTCTCCACGCACTCATTGTTGCCTAACCTAAATAGTGTTATGACTGCCGGCAAGCAACCAATTGGTGGCGAAGTTTTCATACCAATCCGCCTTGCTCCCAATTGATACAGATCCTATCACAGAAATTGATGTAACATTAATTTTAATTTCCTGAACATCTCACAAAATACAATTTCTAATTAACGCGTATAATTTCCTAAATGTCTATTTAGACTCTTAGAGAGAAACCTCGATGAAATTTGTATAGCTTTGGATGAGCATGTTAGAAAATTGAGCCACGTTATAGACACTGTTCACTAATGGATTGATGTAATAATTCTGAACGAAATCACTATTTCCGGTGCTGACGAGGTGGATTCCACGAGAAAATAGTGAGGTAGCATTTTCCTCTCCTATGATTTCGATTACTCTACCCTTGTTCTCCTTGTAATTCTCCAGTAATTGCTTTGTTATTGGGATAGCATTCTGCAAAACAACGGTATACATTACTAGATAAGGAAAAAAGAAAATGCTTGCTCACATTTAATAATGCTATTTTATAATGGTCAAATTTGATTAAACTCAACAGTGTGAATTTCGAACTTTTTTTCTACTTACAAACAAATTTGTCGTAGCGTCAAGGTAACCAGAACCAGCTGAAGCAAAATTTGCTTCAATCAAGAGGTTTCTTCCTCCGCTATGATAAGCAGGTTGGGGCGACGAAAAATTAAAACCATTGGCTATGATCAAATTTATTGAAAAAATAAAACCCCGTTAAAGAAAATTACCTATGATGTTATGCAAAAAAAAAAAAAGGGCAGAACAGCAATATTGCTTTTGGACATGGATTACCAATGAAATCGGTAGCAAGCTTTCCACTGCTGAGCCTTCCCGTTGGCTTTTGATTAAAGTAGTCTCTTCTGTATGGAGGGAAGTTAGGTTTGATAACAGTGGGAGGCTCATTGTTATCTTTGACATAAACAGTCAAGTCTCTGAACATAAAAAACGCGGGAACACGATCAGTTTGATCATACGCGAAAGGCGAAGAGTGAACCAAATAGAGAAGATAAAAGGAAGCCACAAACAACATTCGGAAATCCGTAGCTCTTAGTGATTTCTTTAATTAGATGCTAAGAATTTTTAGACTGTTGAGTAATTGGATATGAATAAGGTGTGGTTTTTGGTGAGGGGGATAGAATGCATATTGATGTATATATTGTGTTTTGAAGATAATTCAGGTAGGGGTTAAACAAAATGTGATTTTTTTTTTTTTTTTTTTAACTTTTCTTGTCGTCATCATCTTTTGATGACAACTTTTAATTGTATCTTCTGGCTATACAGCTATTTACAGTTCAACCATAACTAGTAGTTTTTCTAATAAATCCAAGACTCATCCTTTTTCCATGTCTTGCAGATGGGACACGCTCTTTGTGTTTGTCCAATCAGAATAAGGAGCCTACAGAAAAGAGACTCAAATGCTTAACTAATTAAAACTACTTCGCCACACTTCTAGGAAGAATTATTATAAAATATTATGTTTCTTTCTTTTATAAATCTTGTCTAGTTCTATTTGTTGGTGGGATATAGTGATTGATAAACATAAAAAAACGACCTAGTTAAGATCGGGAAGCCTAATATTTAATTGTTCTAATGTGGAACTCAATCTTCGACGAATGCAGTGTCGCAAATCAGCGTCTTCACGCACTCATTGTTACCTACAGGGACAGAGCTAGAAATATATTCCAGTGAGGGTGTACACTAAATTTTTTTTTTTCAAGGTAAAATAAATTTTAGTGGGGACTATGTGAAAATTTTTAATTTTAGTAGATTTATATGAGAATTTTTAATTTTAGTGGGGCAAAGCAATGAAATTGTAAACATAGAATTAATCTTAGTAGGGATTATGTGAGAATTATTTATTTTTAGTTGGGATAAAGTATGGACAATATGATAATTTTTTATTTTTAAAAGGGAAAAATTGTAAAAACTATAAAATTTTTAGCATAAATTTGAAACAAAACGAAAAAATTTCAGTGGGGCTATAGCCCCCACCCAGCTCCACCGCTGGTGGCCTAAGCCTAATAATGTTATGCAAGCAACCAATTGGCCGCATAGTTGTTACACCAATCCTCGTTGCCCCCAATTGATAAAAACCGTATCACACAAATTAACGTGACATTAGTTAATTTCTTATGCATCTCATAATATACAACTTCCAATTAAGCCGTGTTATTTCCTTACCTCAACAAAATTTGTATAGTTTTGTATAAGCATGTTAGAAAATTGATCCGAGTTGTAAACACTATTTACTAGAGGATTGATGTAATAATTCTACGTAAAATCACTTTTTCCGGTGCTTACGAGGTGGATTTCACAAGAAAATAGTGAGGTAGCATCATTTTTTGATCAAATTATTAACAGATTCCGTCTAACAATTAACAGAAAGGACTATTATAGTAATATTTTAACAATTTAGGAGCATTCCAACTACAACAAAAAAAGACCCTAAGATTTTAAAAAGTTGTTGCAATGATCCTTTATGTTCATTTTTATATAAAATTAGTTAATTATCATCACTTTTTGACCAAATTAATAACGGATTCCATCTAAAAATTAACGGAAAGGATTATTACAGTAATATTTTAATAGTTTAGGGACATTCCAACTATTAAAAAAAAAAAAAAAAAGAGATCAGAGACAAAAGTTATCCAGACTTAAAAGTTCAGTGACTAATGCTTTTTTGTCATTTCAACTCAACTCTAACTAAACTGTACTTTTTTATCTCAATTTTCATTTTTTTTTCCCTGAAAAGTTAACAATAATTATAATTAACTTTAAAAAGTCAATCAACACCAACTTAAAAATCATCTCCAACAATTAAATAAGCAATTTACCCCACCAAATTTATTGATGTTAAAAAAGGCTTTATTATTTGTTTATTCTTAAGGGAACCAAAAAGACGAGAAATAATGAAAGTAGTTGTTATGTTAATTACTATTTCATTTTTCTCAAAATGGTAATTATGATAATTATAACCAAGTAACCTATGAAATGACCGTAATCACATGAGACGTGCTTTCTTAAACCTTTATTTGTTCTTTTTTCTTTTTGGTTTCTCAAGTCTTCTTTTTTGTTTTTTGTTTTAATTGTTAGATTCTCTCAACCAATACAAACCAAACTTCTCAAATGCTTCCATATATAAAAGCTTTGGTTTAGCCTATGTAGTGGGAGGTCAAATAATAATCTCCATTGAAAAAATGTAGATGTACAAAATTAACTAAAATAATAAAATAACAAACAAAAGGCAATGATATCTGAAAAATGAAACAGATTTTATTAAAAATGAGTAACACTTGCAGAGAAAAAGAAAGAAGAGAATGAGCGGGTCTTTAAAAGCTCATCAGCCCGCATTCTCCACAGCATGAATGGTGCTGCGCATGGAAGGCGTAACGGCGAAAGTCGAGGTCTGCAGAACTATGACACTATGATCGAAATGGGCCATAATTCAATTCTCGGAACTCCATTTTCAATGTCTCCACACATAAAGATCAAATCTATTTGATTGGATCGTTCAAACCATCCAACTCAAACTTTTTTTTGTCTTTTTTCCAAAAAGTTTTTTGTCTTTTCTGAAAATTCAAAAAAATTTACTATTGAAACTTAAAATTTCCAACTTAAACTAACGAACCAAACGAAACCTAAAGACTAAATAATTGTAAGTTCAATTTCATTCTCTCTCGGGAAACAAAAACAGCCTTGCACCTACAACTTCTGAAAGGGTAGAACTGTTAAATACAGTTTCATACAATCAAATAGGAAGGGAAAAAAAGCGATAAGAAAAGAAAAAGGCAGAACTCTGTAGCTAGATCGATTTAGCTCATCATTTCTTTGGTGTATGTTAACGGAAAAAGAAGCCAATCCCAGTAAATAGCGCTACTATTCATTTAGAAATCAGGGTCATGAGAATAATTCTAGAGCTATGACTCATCAAGTTGTGGAAAATCAAGGACTAATTGTTGAAATCCAGACATGTCCATCCATTGCAGGGAGGAAAGCTTATCAAGATCTTCTGTGCAAGTACAATGTGCAGCAATAGTAACAGCAGGCATATCTTTTGGTTATACCCTAAAGCAGAGACCTTATGAGAAGGGGGATGTGAATCACTTTTTCGTGTAAGTCTGATGATCGGGTCCAACGTCACGAGAACCGGTGTTAATATAAGGCCCTCGGAATGTTGCTTGTGGAGGCAATGGCCTTGACGGGTCTATAACAGGCCCTTTTGAGGACCTAGATAGATAGAACGACAAAAAGTTTTAGTTTTGTGGATGTCTTTGTATCAACAAAAGAGATTGCAAATAGTTGTGCGATGCAAAATGTACTCACGCCATGTAGAAGGGAAATGCCAAGCCTGCCGCTGCAAAAGCAAGTAAGCCTGAGGCAACTATGACATTTCTTGAGCGGGTCATTGAGATTATAATGCAAACCAAACAGAACGAATGACCTGAAATAAGGTAAACAATAAAAGCAAACAAAACGGGTACAAAAATGTTATTCGACGTCTAGACAAAATGTATAACCAAATTGCATACTCAACTGAGGATTTAGCAAGAGGCTTAGTAACAAATCAACAAGACAACATCAAATACTTGAGACAGTTGAAAAATGCTAGAGAAAAATGATAACTCATTTGTCACGTCAGTTGATAAAAAAAAAGTGAAGAACTAATAATCCTCTACGCTAAGCACTATGGCCTCCCTTTTCGCAGGTGGTTTTTCGAGACGGCATACGAAGATTAACAACACTTAAGCAGAGTGCGCATAAAATCACAAGGGAATCTAAATTCTCAACAAATAAGAATGACAAAGAGGGAGAATCGTTTAGGTTTCAAAAGCCCGTATTGCGCAACGATAACAGGGAAGAGATTACTTAAGAAAATCAGAAACAGTAACAACAAGAGGAGTTTTGCAACTCTCACAATTCTCTGCTTCTAAACAGACATCCTATTCCTATTAAAGTGCAGTAAACAGTAAACACACTGGCCCCAAATTGAATATATTCACAAATCATGCAATGTATAAGCACAGTGGTGCTTCTTAACTATATTGATTTGATTGATTTTCTAACAATTTCTCAACGAAAACGAAACAACCCAGAAAACTATATGTATTTATTTACTTATATTATATATATTCTATGAGGAGTAAACTAAACTCTTCAAACAGGGCTCAAAATCACAAATTTATAGTACGAAGGAAAATCATAAAAATATTCAAATATAACTTAGAAGGCGAATTGAAATGGGCAGTGAGAGATTGGTGTCAAAAACCCCCAAATTAAAATGGAAAGGAACAAATAAAATGCTTGTCTTTTATTTATTTATTTTTTTTTCTGCCTTTTTCAATAAGAACCGTAATAATACAGAAAAGAAAAGAAGGAAGATTGAAAATGAAAAATGAATCAGAGAAACACAAGGCATACTCACTTCCAGCTATTGTCTCGCAGTCGCAGATTGCCCACAACACAACACCTCCTGTGTAGCTCGGACTCAGGCCGAACCGACTGAGAATTGCTCTAATTTTTTTTTTTAATTAAAAATCTAATAGATATTTATTATTTAAAAAAAAAACCCGGAAGTCAAAAACGGCATCGTTTCACACCCTTTAGTTATTCAAAGGGAAAAAATAATAATAAAAAAACCCCAAGTCCTCAGCGTTCCTCCTGATCGGAACCGAAGCCTCCCAACACAGCACCAACTCCCACTTGTCTTTCTCAGTCTGAGTCCTCTCCGGGCAGCCACCGCCGTAGCCACCTGTGCCAGCCCCTCACGCCGCCGGACCCAAGACTCTAGGAGGAGGTTTGAATTCTTTTTCTTTCATTTTTTTTTTTTTTGGTATCATGTGCAACTAGTTTTCTACGACCCGACACGTACTTTTATCTAAGCCTTCTCTGCAAAATAAGATTTTTAAGTTATAATAATAATTTTTATTGACTTTTTAGATAAGACAAAAAATTTTTTAAGAAAAGACAAAAAATTTTTTGAAAAAAGAACACAAATTTTAGTTCAAACTTCAAATTTGAACTTACACACCATATTTATCTAAGGGTGTTTGGTGAATGAATTTGAGTTGAAATTTTTAAGTTTAAATAGTAATTTTTTTTAAAATTTTTACAAAAGATAAATAATTTTTTTAAAAAAAGATAAAAATTGAGTTGAAAAATTTAAATTTGAGTTAAGACGTCAAACTCCTTGTTTTATTTCGTAGGTTTAGCTGGTTCTATTATTACTCAAAACTTTTCCGCCCTTGTACACCAACTGTTTGATATTTAGAAAAAAAAAAAAAAAAAAAAAAAAAAAAAAAAAAAAAAAAACCACATTGGT
>JAFMPE010142376.1:0-21674 GCA_024759925.1 Ficus religiosa
TATGATGAGTTTCTTGTGTTAGTAAATCTAAAATTTTAAGTGATTTTTTATTTAAAATTTTTGTGTTAAATGGGTCAGAAACCAGTTTCATATTAAATGGGCTATAAACAGGTTTTTCTTATTAAATAGGTCATAAACGGGTTTGTTTTTGTTCCAACCTGTCGTGACCCATTTAATAATCATCTTCGCGTGTCGTGTCTTGGTATCCGTTTATTAAACGGTTCATGTTCATGTTTGGGTTTTTGGTCTATTTATTAATCGTGTCGTGTTTGTATTCATATTTATCACGTCGTGCTGTAATCAGGTTGGTCTGAACCTGGCCCATGAACACAAATTGCCGGCCCTATATTGATGCCCTAATTTTTTTGAATTTGGTAATTTAGCCTCCGTTTGGTTCGCTGGTTGGAAATGATATTTTTAAATTAGAGTTGGTTAATTTTTCAAAAAATAGTTATGATTTTTGTTAACTTTTCAGAAAAAGACAAACTGAGATGGAAATTTTGAGTTGGTTATGTCGAACGAAACACACCCATAGTCTATAATTTATTTTTCTTAATAATAAACCCTTAAATAAATAATTTTTGGCACTATCTGTCATTCTTACTTGAATTTGTTAAAATTTAAACGGTTTTTTTACACATTATCTTATCAAAAATGGCATTGCAGATCATTATTACTAAATTTCAATACAAATTATTTTTAAGTTTAGTTTCAAATTTAAATTATAATTGCATTAGGTTTTAAGTTTTCAAAGAAATTTGAATTGATCTTAATAAAAATGATCAACAACACCCTTCTTGGACTCTAATGTGCAAGTCATATGCAAAAAACCATCCAAATTTTAAAAATTTGAGTGAAAATGACTGACAAAGCCAAAAATTATAAGTTCAGAAGGTTAATTGTCAATAAAAATTTTTGAGAACTAAATTATCGAATTCAAAAAGTTCATAGGGTGTCTAAAAAAATAAAAAAATAAAAACGCTATATTTGCAATCCTAAAGATTACACAGGATAAAAGAAAAAACACTAAAAGACCTTTTATGTCTATTCAAAATTCACTTTTTTTTCCTTTATCATACAAATCGATTCTATTGTTATTGCAGGCTTTATACTATAGATTGAATTATTTCGAATGATATATCTCTTCAACATAATATAGGTCATCGAAAGGATATTAGAGACCTACTAATGCACAAAAGCTAGTATCTTTTAGAAAATGGGTTCTCATTCAAATATTGCAGATAAATGTATTATTATGGAGTCAAGATATGTTGTACCTAATTTTTTTGTCTCATTGGCTGTCTCCTCAATATTGCATGCTATATCATTTGAATTTAACAATTTAGTCACATAAAAAATGTTTAATACTAAAAATTCTTAAACAAATTGATGAATTGTTAAAATACTATCGAGTATACATCCAATAAGACAAGAAAATAAGACAGCAAATCTGGACTTATTGTCATAATATTATGTCTTTTGATTTAAGTTCTTTTATTTACAAATTGTGAAACATAATAACTTTTGATTTAAGTTCTTAATTAAAATGTAACGGGCACATGTTTGCAATGGTATGTCTCATAATAGGTCCCAATTCTGCTAATGATTCGAACCAAAACCAACTTTTGGGTACAATAAGAATTGTATTATCAAATAATATCAGAGGGATTTACTGTCATCAGCGAAATTCCACTTTCCCTACTATTAGTATCTTGCTTAAAAAGAATGAATGATTCTCATTTTAGTTGATTTCACTTAATTCACTGCTTAAAGTGTCTCTTTACTTATAAAATTAGTCGCAAAATACCTTTTTAATTGTTAAATTTCATAAATACTGTGACATTTGAGTTAATAAAAGAAAAAAAAAACATATATATATATATATAGTTTGCCAATTGAGGTTAGCTCAATTGTTGTTTAATAAATGTGTAAGTTGTTTTTTTAATATTTTAATATATTAAAATCTAATTTCCTCTAAGAGGATAGTAATTCTTTGACATGAAACCTAAATAAATAGTTCAAAAACTTTTTCTTAAAAAAAAAAAAAAGAAGAAGAAGAAGAATTCTAATTGATTTAAATGATGAACATGAAAAAAAAAAATACAATTATGATCCAAGAAAAAATATTTAAGTAGGAATATATTTGCGAAAGCTATTTCAACATCGAAATTAAATAACAAAATATTTATAAGAGCCACTTTGAAAATTATTTTTTTAAAAAATTATTTTTAGGACTCCACCAAAAAAAAAAGAGAGAGCGGACATGATGGTGAGATATAATTCGGACTAAATTTGTTAACGGAACATACTTATAGGACACGAGGTTATGTTTTGATATTTGGAACAAAATATTATAAGGATTATATTTGAGAGAAAATTTGAATAATTAATATTAGGGTTTTACAGCTAACTAGTATTTCTTTTAAAAAAAAAAACTTTTAACAAAAATTGAAATTTTTAAATATTAGTTAAAAGGTTTTTTTAATGGTTAATTAATTTTTTTAAAAATAATCAATTAATAATTGATCATAAATATATTGATAATTAGATCAATTAATGATTGATCGATTAATCATAATATAAATCACTAAATTTCATAATTAATTACTAACTGATCAAATATGAAAAAGTGATAAATAATTATTTTATTAAATAAAAAAAATTTGATCATCTATCAAATTGGTGATTAAAAAAATATCACTTAACTTAATTTTTCTTAATATTATATCTATATATATAAATACATTTACAGAGTAAAAGAAAATATTCCTCGTTGATTGGTCAGCGGCAGCAGAGCAAACAACAAAACAAAAAAGAAACTTTATGTTGACCCCTTCTAAACTCCAAAGTTCAAACCCTTTTTTTTTTTTTTTTTTTTTTACCCGGCCTTTTTCTGTGTTTCTTCTCCGTCCTCTCTCTATTTTCGTATCTCTCGGAATAATACCTCTTAATTCCGATTCAACCCCTGCGAAGTCCGTGAATTTACAAGATGAACCACCCAATGATGCTTGTCAACTGCTCCAACTGCCAGACGCCGCTGCAGCTCCC
The DNA here is from genome assembly GCA_024759925.1 of Ficus religiosa. Lineage (NCBI taxonomy): Eukaryota > Viridiplantae > Streptophyta > Magnoliopsida > Rosales > Moraceae > Ficus > Ficus religiosa. The sequence continues at coordinate 3,049 of JAFMPE010142376.1, forward strand.
GCCGGGCGCTCGATCCATCCGCTGCGCCCTTTGCCAGGCCATCACCCACATCGCCGACCCACGCGGCGCCCCTCCTCCCCCTTTCTCCTCCCACTTGCCGCTCTCCACACCCCCTCCGCCTCCTCCTCCGGCCCACGCGCCGCCGGGCCCCGCTCCGAGCGGCCACGGGCGCAAGAAGGCTGTGATCTGCGGGATATCGTATAGGTACTCGAGCCACGAGCTCAAGGGCTGCATCAATGACGCCAAATGCATGCGTCATCTTCTCATCAGCAAGTTCCACTTTCCTTCGGACTCCATTCTCATGCTCACTGGTACTTTTTTTTTTCCTTCATAATTTCAAAATCTATTATTGATCTAATTCATATGCGGTTTTGACTTTTTTTTTTTTTTTTTGTGGATAAATTTTCAGGATTGAAAAAGATTTCTTTAAGATCGAATCGTTTTCGGTTGTCGTTCGATTATACGCGTCTTGAACTTGTTTTGAATCCAGGATTTTAGTTGTTTGTTCCTCTTTTAGCTTTCTTAGGATCGGAATTTGGAATTTGTGTCTTTTAAGGTTGTTTTCTCAGCTATATCTCTGTGAACTATTGAGAGATATTTTTTAAGATATGATTAGTCTGAGAGTTTTGCACGAGAAAGTTATAAGGTTGATGATTTAGTGCTGTTTTTGGGTTGGTTTGGAATTTGGGTTGGGCTGATGGATTAAATTTTGCTGACACGGGGGTCTCTCGGAATACGATTTTAATTGTGATATGTTTTATGATTGAAACTTGTGCTTTGAGTTCTGGATTTTGCGGTACAATCTAAGTCGTTGAAACGAAATTCAAAATAAAACACAGCTTATTAATGTAGGGTGGAGCCTAATTATCGTCGTGATGCATTGTTAGCACACGAAGCGACCTTGGGGTTTACACACGCATATTTTACAATACTATATATGTTTAGTGGCCGGAAGTGGACGTTGGTCTCACATCGAGGGTGGGTGAACCACTTTAAATTTTGTATGTGTGTGCTTGCCTTTGTTTTGTATTTTTGCTCTCATTAATAAAGGATTAGGGCATTTAATCGGTAACAACTAATACGTACTTTACAGATATGCATAAAAAGGTACGCATGCATGAGCTGCTTGGTGCATCTGTGTGCTCTGATTTCTAGCTATAGCTTCATGTATGGTACGCTAAGTAAATAAGTTTAGGTGAGCAGAAATTATTCTTTGTGAGTATCATATTTTGACTCTAGAAACTCAGTTAAATGAAAAAGAGCACCGTGGAAAGATATCAGCATTTGAATCGGATTGATGATTATGCTTCGCTTTAGGTATGGTTTTGATTACATTTCAAACAAGACCTAATATTAGGTTTAATTATGAACTTCTACTTGTTCTCATTATGTTGCTATGTTATTTATGGTTTGGATTGAATGGATATCTCGAAGTATATTTCAATTTTCATCTAAATATTGAATCCTTGATTCAATGGCTGGTCCCGTGAAGAAGCAAAAACACTGAGGTTACATTGACTTGTGATGCGTTACTTTATTGCTTGTGGCTGTCTTAAAGAGGATGCTTTCTTGGAAACTTCGGCTTCGACTGGTTTATATTATGAGCTCTATTTGATTTTTTGATCAATTTGGAGTTTGGACAAACTAGTTATAATGTCCAATGTCAATTGTTTCTGCTGAGTGGAGTTTGTCATTATGACAGAGTGTTTAAAGAGTTGTTGTTTTAAATATTGCTCCAAGATTGTTGGTTATTCTTTCTCAAAATTATGTATATGTTGTTAATTTCCTCTTTAAAATCATTAAACTTGAGAGTGTACTACGAGATGCAACTTAGAGCACTGGTTAAAGATGTCTTGTCTGTCATTTGCTCCCACTTGGGTGGGGCAGAGTTGGAACATTGGCCGAGTTCATGGTTTTGAAGCTCAAAAGTCTGTTTTTCTTAAGTTTTCATGATAAAGAAATAGCACCTGGAAGCAGCACTTGAGTTGCCAATGGCATTAGTTTACATTTTAGACAGCTGAACTTCACTAGTACCATACTTTACAGTGAAGTTGATAAATTTATTCTTCAAGTACATGACTCTGTTAACATTTCAGAAGCTGTTGCGTCTTTCTTTGTCTTCAGAAAAGATCCCCTGGAATTAACACTGCTGTAGTTCTGCGTTACAACTGATGAATTCAACTGAGAAATAATAAAGGCAGCTCTTAAATACTTGCCAATTTTTTTGGTTAAACATGACATAATTTGAATTTTCCATGTAATCAAGTGTATTTTTTTTATTATTATTATTCTTTTATGTATTTTGCTTCACGGTATACATGTTTAGAGTGTGATTTATCAATACCTAAGTTCAAGGTTAGTTCATCGACCAAGAATTGGCCTTTGGGCTGTCTATTATCCTACAAAAGCCCCGAAACAGACATCTTTTTAATTTCTTAAACTATTTATCTTATGTATTTTTCTTGTTTATGTGTGTGTGCTAGTCTAAGAGATGATTTTTCTTCATTACCACTTTTTGGGATAAAAGATTTTTCTTTATTGCCACTTGAATATAAAGCGACCATGCAACTACTCTTCTCACTTTGTGAAGCCCCTAGGCTAATTTTCCTTCTTTTTTCCACTTCTCTCTTCTCTTTAAATTTTGTTCTTTCTTTCTTTACTTTGAAAGCATGCTGATATCAGTTTTACTTCTAACTTGAACTGCAGAAGAAGAAACTGATCCGTACAGGATTCCAACCAAACAGAACATTAGAATGGCGTTATATTGGCTTGTACAAGGATGTCAAGCAGGTGACTCCCTGGTATTTCATTATTCTGGTCATGGTTCACGGCAGAGGAACTATAACGGTGATGAAGTTGATGGATATGATGAAACTCTCTGTCCCCTCGACTTTGAAACTCAGGGTATGATTGTTGATGATGAGATCAATGCGTCAATTGTTAGACCTATTCCTCATGGGGTTAGGCTTCACGCCATTATAGACGCTTGTCATAGTGGCACTGTACTAGATTTGCCATTCCTTTGCAGAATGAACAGGTTAGTTAACTAACACCATACGGGATTTACACTGTCACCCCCTAAAAACTCAAATTTCTTGGTTTGGAAAACATGAAATTCGAATAATGTGATACTCAGAAATTTTCAAGTATTGTAATTTCTTCTCGATCTTTTAGTCCTATTTGTAACTTTGATGCATTCCGTGCTCTGCCAAGTCCTTCCTTTTGTTTGTGGCGCAGGGCATGGCTACTTGCCTGCTTATCATCTTCAATAATTATTTTTGACACACAAAAAAAAAAAAAAAAAAAAAAAAAAAAGGGGGAATCTCAAATTCTTTATTTGTTTTTTATTGAAGAAAGTCTCATATTTCTTTCGTTGGATATGATTTTCCCCTCTTGGTAATAGGAGCGGACAGTATGTGTGGGAGGATCATCGGCCTAGATCAGGTGTATGGAAAGGAACAGCTGGTGGAGAAGTCATTTCGTTTAGTGGTTGTGATGATGATCAAAGTTCAGCTGATACAGCAGTGAGTGAAAACCTGAATTTAGCAAATATTTTTTAGTCTGAACAAAGAGGAAACATTTTTTTTTATATATGCCCAATGGAACAGGCTTTATCAAAAATTACATCAACTGGTGCCATGACTTTCTGCTTCATCCAAGCGATTGAGCGTGGACAGGGAAGCACGTACGGGAGCATACTGAACTCCATGCGGTCTACCATTCGAAATACAAATAGTGGTGGTGGTGGTGGGCTTGGCAACGACGTTGTTACATCTCTCATCAGCATGCTGTTGACAGGAGGCAGCGTCAGTGGTGGACTAAGACAGGTATTTGCTTATCTAGCACACTTGCACTTGATGAGTAGTTATGAAGTTAAATCGTCATTGAAGCCACAAATTTGGCCATTTTCATGACACAAGTTTATTTGTCAAGTACTATACCAATTTATTTATTATTTACTTTTACTGATTCAATCGAATCCATTCCATTCTTTAAGTTCCCATAATCAATAAATTTTGCCATTCTCTTTGCTTGCTACAGGAGCCACAATTAACTTCCTGCCAGCCATTTGATGTGTATACAAGACCTTTCTCCCTATGAATGTATGTGGAACGGATTGAATTCAACAATACATCTACTTTATTCGATATTTATGTGTTCTTGGAATGGAACCGTTCTGGCAAAAAATAAGTCTGTTGAATATTTTTTATTGTTTAGAGAAACAAGATATGTATATATATACTTTTATGGCATCATGTGTCCCTTTGTTGTTTGATTATCCAGAGTTAATCTACTGCTTTTTCACCATGAAATTTGGACGGGAAGATGCCAAGAAAAATGGAAGATGATCCAACAAATGACGCGATTCTTGCGTAGATGAAATAATCCCACAATTTGCATCGAAAAAAATGAACAGGCTTTGCATAAATTGGAAGGTTTTCGACCATACCTCATTTCTTGCCCTTGATTTTCGTTGCTGAGGTGACGAAACTCCACTCTGCTAGGAATTCTTTCGGTGGCGCATTTCCTCTATCGTCTATATGAAGTTCTGCTGAACAACGAAAAAAGTTTAGGTTCTGCTATCCTCTTTTCTTTCTTTCTTTTGTTTTGTTTTTAATATTCTCTCGGGTGGAAAAATATCAAAGTTTTGCCACCGAAAGAGAACCATGGAAATCTTCAAGTCAGCATCGTTCTTAAAGCAAAGGAATTAGCTTTTGCCCATGCCCACTTGAGTCATCACTTTTTTTTTTTTTTTTTTTTTCCCCTAAAGGAAACTTTTTAATTTTAAAATTCTGCAATAATGTGTTTCTTTTTTAATACTTTGAAGACGAGTATTATCTTTTGATGTTAGTTGGGCCATAGAATCCGCTTGTGACACAAAGTTTGCCTTGCGATTCTCAGAATACTCGTCACTAGTTTAACCACTAATTAAGGGACATATTCAATTCTAGCAAAAAATAAATAAATAAAAGGTGGAAACTAACTTTCATTCAAGTTGTGAAACATCCTCTTTTACCCTTTCCTAAAAAATTTAAAAAAAAAAAATTTAAAAAGATCCTCTTCTACAAAATACCAATAAACTTCGGTAAATAATCAATTCAAAGAAAACCAACAGAATTAGACAACACAAAGTTGCTAAATGGTGGGCTATTCTATTCCCATTACGAGATGAGTAACTCGTTAGAGAAAGAAGATCTCTACCATCCTTAATGAAATTTACCTCGAGAGCGCACACACGTCACATGAGCTTTAATCCTTTGCACAACGTTCGCTACATCCGTCCCCACCACCCAGTCTTGAAAATAATTTTATGGGGAAATTTTGGCACCTTCTCTGACTACCAACATTCACCAGTTCTGACGTAGCATCCCAGCTTTTCGACCTAGGCTTTGAGCTTGTCTTTGCTCTTTATTGAGGTCACGTTGACCATTTGTTCTTTGCTTCTTGGAGTTATTTTTCATTTGAACTTCTATTCCTTTTTTATTTTAATAAGATTGACTAGAGGGTTTGACACAAGGTAAGTGGATAAGAAGGTTACAACTTAGTTAAGATGTATTTTTTCACTTTGATGTCAGTTTGTTTGTTTGTTTCTTTTTTTTTTTTTTTTTTCAAATACGCAAAATTTGTTGAAGATGTTATTTTTATATAACTTAGCCAGGATGAGGCTTTTTTTCATCAAGAATTGCTTTGGGAGAAAGAAGTAAATAGCAGTTTTCAGAAAATTATTGAAGTATATAACAGCTTTTTTCAAAATATTTGTAATAAATAACATATTTATTAGATATATAATTCGTTTACGTCAAGTTTATTATGTAAATGTTTCATTTACCTAGTAGATCTATTAATTATAGTAAATATTTTAAAAACCTACTATATACTTCAATTATTTTTGAAAAATTACTATTTACTACAATTTCCTTATATTTAATTTTATTAAGAATTGTTGTGTTTTTCTTGTTCTTTTTTTCTTTTTAACTTGAAGAATCTTTTCTTTTTGTTTATTCTATTCCTTGGTTAAGCTTTTTCTCAAAAAGAATTTCTAAAGGTAACCACTTTTTTCAAACTTTTGTGAGCCAATTCACTTCTCAAGTCTAAAATGGTTTCTCTATTTAAAGCCCCACAATTAACCTCAAACGACGACCGTGCATGGCTTTTGATAGGTGGTCACGTCCAACACATATAGATATAATGTTGGTGATCAACTGCTCCAACTGCCGCACTCCGGTGCAGGTTCCCCGGGCGTGAGATCCATCCGTTGCGCCTTTCACCGTGCTGTCCCACGTAAAGGTGACGCACGCGCCGCACGTCCTCCTCTCGCCTCTCATGCACCGTTGTCGCTGTACAACCATCAGCTGCCAAGACTGCCCCCGAATGCCCACGGGCTGAAGAGGGCGGTGATATGTGGGATTTCGTACAAAAACTCAAGGCACGAGATCAAGGGCTCAATCAACGATGCCAAGTGCATGTTGTATCTCCTTGTCAACAAGTTCCGGTTTCCGCAGGATTCAATTTTCATGCTCACTGGTATGTTTCTTCTATTAGTAACAATAACATCAGAAACACTATTCCCATACCATTTGAGGATTTTGTTACGCTGTACTACGTTATTAAATTTTTCTTTTGTTTTTCTTTTTGGTGGTTTTACGATTTTGGGTGGTATTAAAATCTTTTGCATGCATTTACTTGGTGAAACCCTTCGAGTTGAAATTTTTCAATTGGTTTTTTATTTTTCTGAAAAATCAACTCAGTTTCACTATTCACAACTCCAACTACAACTTAAAACTCAACTTTAAAAGTTCATCATTTTGCATATACAAATCCAAATGAAATGATTTTTTTTTTTCAAATTACATTAAATTTTGAGATAAATGAAATAAGATCTGAATATGATTTTTTTTTTTTTTAAACGAGATGATTTTTTTTCAAATGATTTTATTTATAAATATTTTAAGTTTTTACACTTTTTAACTCTAATTAGTCAAACATACAATTTCAAAACTCAACTTAACTCTTGTAATTCAAACTCAAAACTTTCAATTCAAGTAGACGAACCAAACGAATGTATGAGTTTGTGCATGCTTTATATGTACCGTGTGTGCATATGTGCGTGTGTGTGAAAAAAGAATTTTTTTAATGAGAAAGACATCTGACGTAAAAAGAACGCTCAAGCTTGAATAATTTGAAACATTTGTATTTTCTTTTTTCCCTATAAATAGTAGAAAAGGAAATTTGGGCTGAGCTTATAATGCACCTTTTTCTTTCTTGAAAAGTTTAATCGGTCATTACGAGTCCAGTCACGAGTTTTTGTTTAATTATTTCCTTTTTTAACTTGCGGTAAAGAATTTTAACCACACATCTTGTGGTAAAGTTTGGTGTAAATTTATTGTTAGGCTATGTTACAAATTACTGTTTTATCGAATTTGATGGTTACATCTATACATAAATATGAAAAAGAAGCATATCCCTTCATGATAAGAGACCTTTTTCTCAAAAGAATTTCCGACACGATCAAGGTTTTTGCCCCGTGATCTTCAACTGCAGAAGAAGAAACTGATCCGCACAGGATTCCTACTAAAAGTAACATTAGAAGGGCACTACATTGGCTTGTACAAGGATGTGAAACCGGTGACTCCCTCGTATTTTATTTTTCGGGTCACGGTTCCCAGCCGAGGGAGTGCAATGGCGACGAGGTCGACAGATACGATGAAACCATTTGTCCCTTGGACTTTGAAACTCAGGGCATGATTGTTGATGATGAGGTCAATGCCACAATTGTTAGGCCTATTCCTTATGGTGTTAACCTTCATGCCATAGTTGATGCTTCTCATAGTGGTACGATACTAGATTTGCCATTCCTTTGCAACATGAACGGGTCAGTTATCATATACTAACTCGCATGTTTCAACTGGTCTATATTTAGTGACAGAGCCATGAATTTTTGGTCTGTTTAATTTGTGGCGTCCATCGGAATTATCATCTCTACTCAGCTTATTTTTCCTCTTTGTATTTTATTTACTTATTATAGTAATTTAATTTTAATACATTGAGATGAGAAATTTAGTACGTATCAAAATAAAAATATTCCATTGAAAAAACTTGCTGGGATGCGTTATAATTTTCTGATCGATTTTCTGTGTCTCTCTCTCTCTCTCTCTCTTCTTTTCTTTCCTTTACTTTTTTTTTTTTTTTTTTTTTTTTTGGGGTTAAATTGACATAAATAAATAATAACACATTCCTCTGTATGAAAATGAACTAAAGTTGTGTTTTGTCCAACTATTCATCACTTTCAGCAGCGGATCCGCCACCATTCTATTTTAGTAAGGATGCACACTAATTATTGTTTTGAAATTAAAAAAGTAAAAATAAAAAACTTAAGGTTCAACGGGGGCATATATGAAAATTTCATATCTATGGAGGCAAAACAGAAAAAATCATAAAGTTTTAGAGATTTTTTTTTTTTTTAAGCGTCAGTAGAGGCAACCGCCCCCAATTCCCCAATTTAGTTTTAAGTGGCTCCGTCATTGATTATCTTCAACTATGCTTTATGAGAGAAAATCACAAATTTCTTTTCAACTTAGGCTGAGTTTTTCCCACCCACCTTGGTCACAGGAGAGCACAGTATGTGTGGGAGGATCAATGCCGTAGGTCGGGTGTTCGGAAAGGGACAAGTGCTGGAGAAGCAATCTGTTTCGGTGGCTGTGATGATGATCAAGAATCTGCTGATAAATCTGCAAGTTTAACACACCATGGATTAATTTAAACACAAGAATTTTCTATTCTCAAATCTCAAAGCCTTGTAACTTTTATGTTACAGAGGAAAGAACTGTTAGAAATTCTAATGTTTTTATTTATTTATTTATTTTAATGGTCCACATTAAAGAGAGTTCTAAATTCAGAAATTAAGTGGGTGATTAAAGGAAAATAGTAACCGTTCATAACCTATGAAATTGAGGGTAGGTTTTTAATTCTTTTAATATGGTAATAATTCTAAAAGAATTTATATGGTAACTAATACAAAAGTGACAAAAACCTTTTGTATTCATAATAATAATAATAATAATAATAATAATAATAATAATAGAAGTGAATGGTTTTCTGATCTATAAATAGACCAAGGGTCCCTAGCTTAACCATTGTGAGAATTGCGTGTGAGTTTCCATCTTTAGGCACTCCTAAAGGTGATATAGGTTAGAAGATATGAGGTAGTGTGATATTTGTTCTTGTGGCCCAAGGTTAAATTCTAAATTTATTTCCTATCTATTTTGCATTTACATCAAGAACAACTGTTTGATATATGCATTTTCTTGGAACAGGCCGTGTCAAATGGAAAACCATCTGGTGCCATGACTGCCACCTTTATCCGAGCCATCGATCGCGGACGGGGGAGCACATACGGGAGCATATTGAGCTCCATGCGCTCTACCGGTCGGAATTCGGGCAACGTTAATTCGATCATTTAGCATTAAAGTTAGATTGTGTTTTGAAGCTCGAAACCATATATTTATGTCGAGAGATTGTAATATTTGTTTGGAAGTTAAAAAAAAAAAAAAAATGCAGAAGTCCTACATTAACAAAAGAATTAAAGGGAGCCTTTTTTTTTTTTTTTTTTTTTGTTTAAGGAATAAAGGCAAGCAAATTGGTTCTATATGAATTTTATTAGAGGGACTAATAACTTCGATAAAAAGTTAACTAAATCTAATCATTATTAATCTATTATAAATTTAAGGAGCTTTGCAATCTAATTTGAAGGGTATAAGACTTAATTTTCAAATTTTTGAGGAAGCTTGATGTAACATGTGTACGCAATTACTTGTATATAGATTAGGGGTATACAATTAGTATGCAACATGTCAGTTAACTAATTAATTAAGTTTGTTGTACGTTGAAGATAATAATTTCCATCACATTCCGTTTGTAAAATTTCAACAAATAACATCTTAATCAAATTATTTATAACACTTCAAATACACCATTCTTATGTCTTGTTTTCCTACCCCCAAACAGTTTCCTGTCTAATTTTCTTCGACAATTATTATCATCTATGTCCCCTGAACTTTATGATTATTTTTACCATCTCTTGAACTTTTAAAAAACTCTCATTCTGCCTTCTAATTTTGAATTTGTCTCACTTAACCTATTTTATTAGAATTTTAGTTAAAAACAGACGAAAAGATGGGATTATATTAGGATTTGTACTAAAAACAAATGGAAAAATACCATATGATTATACTTAACTCACTTTTCTCCTTCTGTTTTTAATTGAAATCTAAAGCAAGAAGTTAAGTGGGACTAATTCAAAATTCAAAAGAGTTCAATGGGAATTTTTTAGAATTTAAAAGGCAAAATAGGAATGATTTTAAAATTTAAGGGCAGGATAAAAATAATTCTCAACAATTTATTCACCAATTTTATTTGTTTGCCAGATAGATTCATTATACAACCTCTTCTCTTATGACATTAATGTATCAATACTAAATTATTGTTTGTTAGTACCCAAGTTAACTTATTCATAGAGGTTTTTTTTATTTAGCTTGCGTTTGGTTCGCCGATTAGATATAAAAATTTTAAATTAGAGTTGGTTGACTTTTCAAAAACTAGTTATACATTTTGTTGATTTTTCAGAAACAGACAAAAACTGATTGAAAAAGTACAGTTTAATTGGAGTTAAATTTAAACGCCAAACTAACTCTTAATTCTTTCCCAGGAGACACAATTAACTACCAGCCAGCCATTTGATCTGTATACAAGACCTTTCTCCCTCTGAGGTGCATGGATTGACTACAACAACAAGCTATATTCATGGATTTGGGATATTAAGGTTTTCTATAATGAAATAAATAATATTTCAAACAATATGTTTGAGGTGTTTGAGGTGAAAATAAAATATGTGTACCAAATGCAATTTATGTAAGACAAAAATAATGGGTCGAACATGCTTGACCTGTTTAAATGAAAACATCTGTATGACTAATACGTGGAACATGTTTGCGGTGTTTAACGAAAATTGAAGATGTATGTATGTATCTATTTCCCAACTCATACATGGCATGTGAAAATACGACATATATATATATATATATATGTGTGTGTGTGTGAGTTTTGTTTTTCTTTTTTTTTTTTTTTTTAATATGAACAAATTGAAATGTGGAGTTCGAGATAACGAAATATCCATTGTGGTAAACAAAACATTAAACCAGTAATATAACTAAAGAACAAAAACGATTTCATTAGGCTATTTCGTATGAATATCTCCTAAATTATTTTAATTTGATAATTTAGTCCTTAAAGTTTTATTTTTATTTTTAACAATCAACCTTCTAAACTCAAAATTCTTTGCACCTTTTTAATCATGTTCGCTAAAATTTAGAGTGATGTTGATGTCCACTTTTGTGCAAGACCCATCCTGATGAGGCCTAGGTCCACCTTTTATAGTGGACCTCATCAATGGACCTAAGCTACGCTCCGGGAATCTTCATGGGTCGTGGTTTGATTGACTATGGGAAGATAAATAAAACCATTTATTAATTAGCCCAAATTAAACTTGGTCTCACTTGGGGGTCTTAAGCATAATTTGGTCATAAATAAGTGCGTGGTGGAGTATTATCACAAAATAATCTTCTTTGCCCTTGGTACTTAAAACCTAGATATTACATGTAGTAAACCTAAATATGTATATATATAGCATTGAGAGTAAAAGTATTTTACCAATATCAATAAGTTTAATTATTTTCTTTTACACCAGTATCATATTACTAATTATCATAATTACCACAAGTAACCATAGAGTGCAGGCCATGATTTTTGCTAATTAGTGTAATTACTAAAACAACGTGATGTGACAGAAAAATAAAATAAAATAATTAAGATCAGTATTATTAAATATTTTTATCCCCAATCATATCTAGCTCTTATACTATGTCAGTAATTACTGTTTGTGATTATGCATTTTACTTTAACAAGATGATTGTGTTCTGCGAACTTTTGTGGCCGGTTGAACAACGAACGCCGGTTACCTAAATTGTAGCTCTTCCTATATGCATTTTGGCGGTTAAGATGCCATTAGACGGTTAGAATTAAACTGATGTTCCGTTTGATTCGTTAGTTTGAGTTGAAATATTTTAGTTGTAATAGTAAATTTTTTTGAATTTTCAAAAAAGACAAAAAATTTTTTGGGAAAAAGACAAAAAAAAAAGTACAGTTTGAGTTGGAATGAGATGATGAAGCAAACGGACCCTGAAAATTTCATTCATTTGCTTTTGGAGTGTTAAAAAAAAAAAATTAATTGCACTAATTAAATTAAATCAAAATTTTTTATTATAACTTCGGTCACAACTAGTTTTTTTTCTCCATTTAAGTGACAGAGAGTACTTTTGCCAACCTTCTAAGGTTTGGAGAGCGTGAATCAAATTCATGCGGTAAAGTGAAAAACATGCATATTTGTACCCTTTTTTTTTCCTATGCAATTTATATTGGAATACATGCATATTTGTAATTTCATACATGATTCTAGTTTAATTAGTAAAACGAAGATGAAAGTATCGATACCGATTGAAATATCGAGGGTTCAAATTTAAGGAAATATCGACAGATATTATCAATATCAATGTCAAATGAGAAAAATGACGGATACTTGCATTAAACTTTAAAAATTCCAAGTGAAATTATAGGAAATGAAAAAAAAAAAAACTAAATAATACATAATTAATCTATTCTTTACCATAGAATTATGTGTATTTTTTCATATATATATGTAAAGCACAATCTATATAAAATGATTAAACATTAAAAAACATACATTGATAAAATAACAACTTCATTAAGTGTAAATTTTAGAATCTCATGACATTTTACATAACAATAAAAGCACACAAGATCCACATTTAAATCAATATCAAAATGAATTCCTTGGAGATTCAAATCATAACCATGCAAACTATCCTGAGCTACATAATATTTTTCCCAAGAAATAATGCTTGAATAATTCTCAAAACAGTTATTGAGATACCACGTATGTTGATTGATCTTTTCTAACTCAAGCTCCATAAATTGAGTAGTTTGGATTTAGCAAAGAAGGTAGACATTGTCCGTGAGCATGCAAAGATATGTCATTTGACATTTGGGGAGAATGATAGTAAAAAATAGTATAACCACCTTGATTTTCTTTTCACACGCGTGACATTTTTTTTTTCTTTTTTAAAATGTGACAATTTTTTTTTCTTTTTTAAAACAACATTCCTGACTATTTTTTGGCTATATAGTTTTATTTATGAGTAGAAAGTTCAATTGCTTCAATGGCTATATAATTCGAGAAGAGAGAAAATTTTCCTTCTATTTCTTTTTAAAGTCTTTTTCTTCATTTTCACGTACTTAAAAATTAGTAGATATTTGACTAATATATTCATTGAAATATCCGGATAAAATCTGTATGTATCGAGATATTCTAATAAATTTGTAAAAGAAGAGAACAGATATTGATATTTTACAGAAATGATAAAAAATATCTTTACTCCCTGTACATGTATCGAGGGTCTCCATTTACAAATAATTTCAGGAAAATATATATGAAGTTATGGATATTTTCATTATTGTCTGCAACCACTTGAGTTTTGCATGGTAACAAACTACATAAACAAGAGCAAAAAATGCAAAGCCTACGGATGTTTTCAAGTCTCGACTTTTTGGAAAAACAACTTGCTCAAGATCAAAAGGAGTTGAAAAGGCTCAAACTCACTAGAGTGAAATCAATGACCACTCGCCCAAAAAAAAAAAAAGTTGACGTTATAGACAGACAACATGGCATATTTTTTATGCTCAATTGAAACCCTTTCTCATAATTGTAGTATAAGAGATATTTGAAGAAATAAATACCATAGGATGGACAAGGATCATCACCCCATTATATAAAATTCCCTCCCGCCCATCAACAAAAATATTTATGCAAATTAAATAAGTATCCTAACAGCTCATGGCATTATAACATTTATATATATATAGTTTTTTTTTTTTCCCCTAACAAAGATTACAATGAGCACCTCTATCCCTAAATGAATTTCTCTAATATTCTTGATTTTTGCGGACCCGGAGGCCGGAAAGCCTTCAACGGCAAGTTAGAGCTCGTAATAATCTCATTTAAAACACCTTCTCCTTTCTCTGATTTGATTGACTCCAAGGTGTTTCCAAGAACATCACCTGCAAGGCCCACCTTTAGAAGACTCCCCGGTCCTTCTCCACCTTCGCGTATTATCCGCCCAATCTCTCCCAAGGAAACCACATCCTCTTTGATCACTTCAGCAAAGATACGACCGAGATACTCCGGAGCTTTCGGGGCGTCAGTGACTGTATCCTCCAAAGTCTCCAGAACAGATTCAAACCTAACAAGATAAACACAGGTTACTCGTCAAAACAATATTAAATAATAACAGTTGCATAATCAAATTTTGACAAATTTTTCCTACCCTCTAACGAGATGTGTTCGACTCAATGTAGCATCCCCAGACTTTGCAAGATTGACGAGAAGTTTCCCTAAAAGATCCCTTTCCATGTCTTTCCCATCAAAAGAGTCTGTGACCCATATAGATACCATCGTCGGGTGGAAGCTTGGAGCATTCAACTCTTTGATGCATAAAGCGACTTCTCTCTCATCCCTAGCACTGTAACAATTTAAAAAAGAAAAAAAAATCAGCAAAAATTTTAACAAGAATGACCAGGTATATATATAAAGAGCTTTCAAACAATATCCACTGGACAAAATATACTGACAATTGCAAAATCAGCTGCATGCATCCAATGAATAAACAGTATTTAACATGAAAACTGTATCTATCTCTGTGGCAACTACGAGGTTCTGTTTGAAACCTAAAACATCTAAAGTTACTCCAGTGTACTGGCTATCTCATCACATAGTAAGAACAAATGAGACGGTCGTAGACTACTTTCTATTTTCCAACAACCTCTAAAGAAAAGGAAAAAAAAAAAAAAAACTATTTCGAAGGTTTAAGCACACACATGAAAGAAATAAGGATGATGTTGAGACCTTATTTTATTATTAAGCAGGCCATTAATTCGAATATGCAAAATAACACAGGCAAAAAGAAACATGAAAAGCAGATGAGCAAACCTGTAGAATTCTTTAATAGCTGTCTTTGACTTCTCCCGAAGGCGTTCTTCAGACCACACCTTCTCTGTAGAAGTACTTTGTGTGGTAGTTGGTGACTGCCCACGTGCAGGTGGTGAAATTGGAATAGATCTATCAAAAGTATGATCTGAATTCCTAAGGTCTCTGCCACCATGATTAATATTTCTGTCATGTGGACCCAAATGATCATAAGCAGCTTGGCCTGCAAATCTATCCGGCATAAATCTTGGAAGTAGATCCTCCCGTGAACTATAATTACGGTCCGATACAGAACCGCAACCATTCAAACCTGCTGTCACTCTTCTCGAGTCTCCAGTTCCAAGTGACAAATCAGGCAGCACAGCGGACGACATTGAAGGTGGTCCTCTGATGGACATTCCTCTGGCAAGACCACCTTGGGGCCCCAAAGTAATTGCATTTTCACCAACAGCTCTTTGTGTTAAGGAAATCGACAAAGGCCTGGCCTCAAAAGGTTGTCTCTCTTCTTGTCGAACATCCTGACTTCCAAAACTTCGAACCTGTGTGGGCAATGTACGGTAGCTACCCATTTGAGAACTGGGAGAAGACAACATAGTCGAACCTCGGGGACCAAAATCCATAGGAAGACCCCTTCTTCCTGATGCGTTTATGCTTGGACCACGAGCCAGCCTACTTGTTTGTGCTTGTCGTTCCTGAGCAGCATCTCTGTGCACTTCCTCGATCTTCTTTGGCCCTTCAACTTTCCGCCTTTGCTGCCATTTGTTCTTTCTGAGATCAATTGCATCCTTCAACATGAACCTAACCCTAGATGATAGTTTCATATTGTTTGACAAATTTTTCATCACTTCAAAATATGCATCCATATGCTCCTTCGCTTTCGAATGGTCAATGATCTCCCCTATTGTGCTCATTAGTTTGCATAATGCTTCGACATCCTCCTCATCAGGTGTTTGATGTTGACCCAACAGTTTCTTTATGCACTCGTGCATTATTCTCTCAGTCAGCATCTTCTTCTTGTACAGCTCCCCAATCAGCCTGATATTACCCAACATTCGTCTCCTTGCCTTTATTCTCTTTTCTTCTCTTTCCTCTTCGGATTGTTTTACCTCACCCTCGTCATCAGCCTTGTTGGCTTCTTCTTGCTCTCTTTCTCCTCTCTCAAATTCTTCCTGGCATTTATTGAGAAGTAATCTCTTAAACGTGATCTTCTCATTGTCTTCGCTAAAATCAGGCAACTCTCCAGAAAGATGGAAGCAGAAGTTAGCGTACATCTCACAGAAAGTAGGCTCCATAAGAGCTTTGTCAAAGATCTGTGCAATGACACCACGAAGTGTCACAGCATTGTCAATGTTTACAGCTGTCACTTGCTCAAAAAGTTTTTCAAAGTTCTGTGGAGTTAGCTTGTTCAATATGCCCTTTAATTGCCTTTGCTTGGCCTCTTCCTCATCCGCTACTTTACCCACTTCATACCTCTTCTCGGTTTTGTGCATCATGAGTAACGGAGTTTGTGGAGAAGGAATCAAACCCTTCTGCTGAAAATTAGCACCTCGCTGCCACCTATCAGCATCAGAATTATTTCTTTGCATCCCTCCCTGAGACCCTAGTGACTGTATAGGACCAGACAGGATTCCTCCAGCATATTGAATAGTTGGTTGCACTCGTGGATTCCTCAAGACACTGTAATTTGCACCCTGGCCAGGTCGAAAACCGGAACTAGGTCCAAAAGCCAAATCCAGGTGCAGGTCACGGCTTGGCACTGGACCAAACGGACTTGGCACTTTACTCCATCTGTCATCCTCCATTCCACTGTTTCGACGATCTAGTCGGGGTCCACCTCCTGGCCTATCAATAATTCTTCCTGGACTATGGAACGAACTGCGATCAACAAGATGAGAGGCATTGGCATTAGGACTCGTCAAGACCTCCATTATATCAGCAGTGATTTCAAAATCCTCTGGAACATCAGTAAACTGCTCAGCAAATTTCAGGAGAAAATCTCTTGAATACTTTTTGACCACATTTCCATTTCCATCCCTGTCATGATGCAGCACACCTCCATTGGCCTGTTTCCCGTTGTCCGAGGTTTCCAACTTTGGTTTAGAGATGTCAGCAGCATCTTCCCAATCATCAGGTTCAGCTTTACTCCCTACATCTTTTTCAATCACCAGAACCTCTTCGATGGGTACATCTGGTGGTACCTGCTTAGAATTTTCGCTACTAGAAGTGTTTTCAGCTACTTCAGAAGCCACAGCAGTTTCCTTCTTTTCTTCGGGGCCCTTATATGCCATATAAAGATCAGATGTTGTGCCAGCAGCATCTGCCTTTTGAAGACATTCTTTTCTTTTCTTCTTACTTTTGCCAACAATACTCTTTGACCTGGTCAATTCTGTAAGGGGCTTATCTTTAGAACCTGTTGGAACTGAAACCCCAGCACCACCCAAGTTTTCCGTGCTTCCCCCACCACCAACACTCTCCAGACTTCCACCTTCATGTTTTGAAGCATCAATGGCCAGAGATTGAGCAGACTGCTGATACAATTTTTCGGATTTCGAAAAAGAAGCATCATCATTAGTCATGCTATCACCTCTGCTTGAAGTGGCATCAATACCAGATGACTTCTTGAAAGAACCTTCAACATTTTGTTCATCCACGATAACATGTTCCGAGTGGCGTATCCCTGGTTCATCCATTCCTCTTGCAGTGTCTGATGGTGGAACAACACTGCTTGTAGCTGCTTTGCCTAGAACAAGTTCCTTCCCAGGCTGTTTATCAACCTCAACAGACCGTAAGGAGTTAACTTCAGAAGAAACCTCAGAACCGTCAACATCCTGTTTGGACCCTTCAGACAAGCTTTTTCCTCCTTGTTCTTCTGTTACCAAAGAGTCATCCTTTACTTGTTTTTCATAAACGGGAGAACCATCAAGCCTATTATGATGAACGGAGCCAGTAGTGTCGGGAGCAGTCTGTGCACGAGAAATCTCAGATGAAATACTCTGACTGCTATCTGCAATTCTCTCAACCTTAACTACAGAAGCATCAGTAGTGGCGACCCTGGTGGCTGACGGTGACTCCTCAGCTGCTTCTAGCACGTCTTTATCACTCACCTGGGTAAGACTTGTACTGGATTCCACAGATTCTGAACCAACACTTACAGAAGAAAGAACCTGCTCAGAAGTCTCAGAAGGCGAGCTAGAAATAGGGATCGATTGGCCACCAACCTGTTAATCGGGAGTGCAAATCCACAAAAACAAAAAATAAGAGACCAGAATATAGAATGGAAAGTTGCAATCTGTGAAAGATAAAAAGGGGGAAAAAAAATAATTCACAACTTTACCTGATGCTGTGACCAGGAAGATCCTCTTTTCACAGGTTTCTTCTGTTGATCTTTAATCGAGTTTGACGTACTAAGAGTTTCCCTTCTTCTGGATTCCGCACTGCCCACAACTGGCACGGAATCAGATGGCACAGCGGAAGAATACGGGGAAGAAGTAGATACCTGGGCTTCAACAGA